>RXPK01003067.1:0-43952 GCA_004143645.1 Protaetia brevitarsis | reverse complement strand
AATACGTTGGGATATGTCATCATCAAACATGATGTGTATTCGATTCAAGATTCGACTTTCGACTTTCCATCGGGAGAGAAAGAAATTTCCTCAGACCTCCAACAAGTGATTAACGCCATTTGTAATTGGTGCAGCAGGGTAAATCTAAGCATTAACCCGAACAAAACCAAGGTAGTGCCGTTCACCAGGAAGAAGAGGGTGAAACACTTGGTACTATCCACTATTCTAGGTCCAAAGTTTGTATTTGAAGGTAATGAAAATATCCAGGCGTATTATTTGATAAGCCCGGCTGATAGTCTGTGGCTTGCACGCTTGGCTATTAGTCGCGGGGTCCTCGGTTCGAGTCCGACGGCATGCTCTCAGAGTGAGGTTTTCCTGGTTATCCTCACTCCTTGGCGAATGCTGAAAGACGAACATCTTAAGTCGCTCCACGGGCGCAGGCGTAATAATGACTCATGGTTGGGCCGATGCCCCTGTAATTGGCGAAAGCTGTTGGGGATGCTAAGGCATTATTAGGCAATTATTATTATAATACAGATCACCCACAAGGCAAGGCTATCCTTATGGACATACCGAAGGATATGTGGGAAATCTTAGGGACTATCTCCAAAGCTAGTTCATTGGCTCTATGTGATGATAGTACATCTGACCATAATCTACGGAGCAATAACTTGGTGGCAAAGACGTAACAAGCTAGAGCCACAGAGAAACGTATGTCTTCGTGTTATCACCTTTGCAGAGTGTTGTAGAGAAGGAGATCAGCAGAAAATAGCACATCAGTCGCCACATACTCATGTGTGTGTGGCCAATAAGCTACTGGAATCGGTTACCTCCGACGGTATGCTGGGAATGCCTTCTGAATGATATATATTATATTATATATTTGACCAATGTTCGGTTCACATTTCACTACCACCTTTACAAATAGAATGAAGATGCAAAGAAATAACTTAATAGATGAGGGAGATACTTGTTGAAACTCCATATTCGATGAGTGAAATAACAAAATGTCGTTTTATCACACAGTGGCTTCATCAGATGGATGAAATGTAACTACTACACCATTAAGACATTTCTGTTTATACATTGAGAGATACTAGTGGAGCTAATGTAAATTAATTGTCTATTGATCTCTAAGTATTCTAACAAGTCTAGTTTTTAATATAGTCTAGAATGTATCATGTTGTCTAGAATGGTTAAAGATCAATAGATACAATAAGTTATGCTTACTCCCCACTACTATGTCTCAATCTATAAACAGAAATATCCTAATAGTGTAGTAGTTACATTTCATCCACCTGACGAAGTCACTGTGTGGTGAAGCGATTGTAATTATACTATTAAATATTTGAAACTTTTAAGGTTTCGTTATTTCACTTATCAAAGAAAAAAACACTAACGCAGGTAGACATCTGCTTATTTATAGACGGTTCTAAAACCGAGCAGGATGTGGGTACAGAAATATTTTGTCGAAATTCAAGAGACAGACAATATTACAACCTTGGATAATATGATCTGTCAGGCTGAAATCTATGCCATTGAGAAGTGCGCCTAATAGACTTTGTATAAAAACTACAAACACGAATCAATAAAAATTTTGGAACTTGAAACACATCTGGAGCTGCAAACATATTCTAAATATATAGGGGATAGAAAATAATCTATCGCTAATCTGGGTACCTGGGCACTCACTCATTTTTGGAAATTTGGAAGCAGACACGCTTGTGAAAAAGGATGCTATTGAGCAATGTCAGAGACCAAAATCTACCACTGGCACAGCTAAACAGCAAATTAAATTCTGGGCAAATCAGAAATTGTTGCAATACACGAACCACTGTCTTGCTTTGGTGCATGCGAAAGATGCATCCTAATTAAGTGAGAACCAAGGAATTGCTTTAATTTCATTCTAAAACTATTAAGGCAATTGTGTCTATTTATACAGAATGGGGCTCTCCGATGAAATCAAATGCCCACTGTGTTTAGAGGATGAGGAGATAAGTTAAGCATATTTTCTGCTGATGCAAGAATCAGCTGTGTAACTTTCGGAGAGGCTGAACTTTCCCTCGAAAACCTAAGAACAATCTCATTCAGAAAAATACTGAGCTACTTTAAGAGTCTAAGCTTGTTGGGTGAGCTCTAAGATAACAATCACTCTACACTATACCGTAGTGGTCGCAATGTAAGGGACATTTAGTCGAACCATGCGGATGCTATCTTTTACTAATCCAATCTCTTTTCCAAACAGGAAGGAATGAAATATTAATGGCGCAGGAAGACATCTACTGACATTATGGATGTTTAGTAAACATAGCAGAATACTCTGCCGTACGCCAAAAATCGAAAAACTTTACAGCTATTTTGGTGAGTGAAGATAAAATCCATTCTAGAATAGGCACTAGTTTAGATTATTTCTCCTCATAAATATCAATTAATCCGTATATTTTTTATTCAAGACCTGGTTCCCTGATCTTTTATCGTTTCCTATTTAAGCAAATTTGAAAGCATACAAGTATCTGCTTAGATCCCGCCCTAATTAAAGTGATTTTTTTTTATTGTGGTTTACATGTTTCGGTATTACCAGCATCAGGTCTATGTTAATTTCTGGAACTTGTTTAAAATAATAATATACAAATACCCATCATATGTCTATTAACATATATTTATAAAACCTAAGATTGATTGCTTTTAAAAAACCAAAAAACTATATCTTTCCGTAAATATAAATCATTTGTTGTTATATGCAGAAATAGTTCGCATTTATATTACAAATTTAAAACAGCTCAACTTTTTTTAAAGAAATAAAGTAAATCTTAGAATCTAGAAGGAGAATCTAGAAGAAAATGGATCTCTTGGTATTTGACATAAATCCGCATAAATCTGATCATGGCATTATACTGAAACATAATTTATAATTAAAATAAAGTATATAACAGAATGGGACGTACTCTGTATTATATTTCACACAAATCATTATGTTGAAGAAAATGTTAATTAGGTAGACATTTTAATGAAACAAAGTAATAATCCATGTTTGGAAAATTACGAAAATATGAAAAAATGTACTTTACAATTCGCTGTAGTTAATGTAACTAATACAGTGACTACACAATACATATTTGCACGTGCACGACCTTCTTTTTCACTTCCTGCGGAAACAGTGTTGAATAACACCCACAAAGAATTACGTATTAATGTATTATATCAGCTATGCCAAAATACAGGAATAATAGTAATAATAAGAGGGAAATAAACTGTCTATAGAAAAAAAAAAACTTCAAGTGCATGTTTGGATGGGAAACAAAAGTTTTGTATTTCATTCCGGTTTTTGTTATAATTTTCTTCTATTATGCTTGAAAAGGGCGTAAATTCAGTTAATGATATTGTTATGTTGACATATTGACAATAAATAAATACTTTTGCTATTATACACGTAATTTTTAACAAAACATATTTCGTGTTGCCTGCAATAATTCCCCAAAATAAACGTGATTATTTTCAGTTTATACGAAGTTATGCACGTGTGTGAAATTTTCCGATTTATTAGAAATGTATTTTTGGTGATATTTAAGAGTTCAGCTCGTAGCTTATCGATAATTCAACGATATTGACTCCCGCACCCACTAATCGATTCCATGTTATATATTAGAAATCTTATGATATAAAAAACCATTGTATTATAAAGGCTATTGTTTCCTGATTATTACGTCCAAACAAACGATATTTTGCATTGCAAATATCCATGTAATGTACCATGAGAATGAAATTATTGTAAAAGTCATTTAGCATTAATGAACACGTGAATGTAATATGCGTCAATATTTTAGTGTTATATAGTTGAAGTTTAGTAATAGCTTGCACACGAATTTGATTTTTGTATTTCAAAAGTTCAAATATGGAATGTAATCGGTTACGGATGTGTTTCCTCTTTTTACAGGTCTTCGTTAAATAGGTACTGAGGTTAAGGTTTTGATAGGAAAAAAAATACTGGCTTTTTAATATTAAAATAGACCCAGTTAATTGTAGGCTTTTTATATTTACTATTTATTTCAGAAACCTTCACAATACATAAAAGAAATAAAAAAGCGTAGGCTGTGATCATAATTAATTTAATCTAAAGTCCCAAATGGACGCACAGGAATACTTTCAAGGTCTCACCGAAATCCTTATGAACTATAAATAAACGCGTCGACCTACTATATTTCGTTACATGCATACGTCCATACAGTCGGCACAAAATCTACAGTGTGTCCCCGGATCGACGCATGAATACATAAAAAGTTAAAATTTTATGCTTGGATACAAACTAATTTATGCATTTTTATACATTTAGTCTTGAAAAATCAAACATGTCTTGAAAATTTACAAAAATGTAGTTTTTCCCACTAATACAGTGTCTTTTTTGTAGAAGATGCGACAAAATATCATTAACAAAGTTGTTCAGATAAATAGTATTAATAGTATAGCAAAACTTAAAGGAGATCGAACATGCTTTGGAAATGATGTGATATCCCATTTTCCAAAACATAATAGTGTCCTATGTATATATGACGACAAAAATAAAATAACCTTTTGACAATTGTCAAAAATATATAATTTAAATTGACGTAGTGTTTTCTTATTTAGTAAGTATTTTGTAAATACCACTGTGAAACATCACAAAAGTTGTGCCTACCCTATCAGAAGGGATCTACCTAATTCAATGTTTCGTATAGAACAATTATCCAATCCAGTGGCTATTAGATTGTTTAATAAGAAGTCTCCAAACACAGTACTGGTCCAATATACAGCATCCAGACTGATTAAAACATTTTGACTACCAGTAGTGTGCATAAAACACCAAAAAAAAAAAAAAAACTTAAATGAAGATGACATAATTACTGTGTTAGCAATGGATTCAGTTCGCGAACAGTCCAAATTGTCCCCAAGAAAGCGATCAGCAGCAGATCCGCATTAGCAGATCACATTTACAACGCGTTTATAAAGCAAGAAAGGTTAAACCATATAAAATTAGATATCTTCACACATTAGAAGAAGGGGATGATGCTCGAAGGTTGGAATTTTCATTACTTTGCGAGAGAAAATTCTGGAGGATCGACATTTCCATAGTATTTCGTATCTTCAATACGACGGTTGTCCTGCCCATTCGACTATGAGAGTTTGTGAATGGCTGAATAGACATTTTCAAGAAAAATTGATAGGCAATGCTGGTCATATCTGGTGGCCGCCCAGATCTCCTGATCTAACAGTCACGGATTTTTCTTTTGGGGCCGGATAAAACAAATAGTATATTCGAATAGGACTCCAAATGATGTAGAACTGTGTTGAAGAATTGTGTTAGAGATGCTGCAAATTTCCCTTGAGGAGATAAGAGCAGCATTGAATGTATTTCGAAACAAAATTGAGGAATGTGCGAATAAAGGCGGCAGACTTATTGAATGAATAAATATTTCAGATTACATATGTGAACTGTGCTTTTAATTTGAACGAAGTGAATTGCTTGAGTTTGATTGTCTTTTATTTCATATTTAATAAGCGAGTAAGTAAGCCGATCTTGTTTAAATTTTGCACACTTACGTAGTTTGTCAATCTAAACAAATTTTCTTAATAACATTTCGTTGTATATCAGAAAAAACGGGTTTATTAGTGGGAAGAATAACTTTTTTGTTCCAAAGCATGCTCGATCTTCTTTAAATTTTGCATACTTGAGCACTTATACTATCAAAAGAATCCTTATAGAAGTGATAGTAAGAAAGAAATAATACCTAATGGATTTCTAAAGCTGTACAATACTTCAGAGGATTATTAAGTCATACATAGATAGCAACTGAGGTTACTTCAAGCAGTTGCTCCAAATTTAAAATAAGAAGGGTGTAGGTTTCTGCCAAATATACTTTTTTGTCATCTATTTCCAATTGGTTATGCATTTTACGCATTTTGCAGTAGTACGATTCGCCCATTAAAAACATGATGTCCATTCAAATTATAGGAAATATAAATAATAATAAAAATATATATTATCTGCCCAGCAGTATCACATTGATGGTAACGAATATTTCTAAGATCGAGATAAACCTAAACTATATTTCAAACCTTTTGTTATATTTGTATAAGAAATAAATTAAATAAAATTTAAAAAAAGCTCTGGATGTGTGATCGCAAAAGTAACGCACGGTCTAATGACGTATTAGTACTGGGGCAGCGGTTAGCAACAGCCCATTGAACTTTAGGCGACGCGGAGCATCGCGAGATGAAATACGCAAAAATAGCTTCGCACATTTACATGTACAACAATGTAATGGCCGAACGCCAGCGGAAACATGATGACTGACAAAATCCCGGAGCGCCTTCAATTGTAGGTCGCCTACTTTTATTGCAGCCGTACCATTTTTACTTCGCCAACAGACCTCTAGCAGACTTATGGAATTCACTATTACGTTAGTATTTCGCGTATTGTTCGATATTAGTGCTTCGTTCTGTCTCTCTGTAAAAAAGCAATTATGTATGGATTTAGAAGTGAAAAATGTCGCTATAAGTCGATAGAAGAATCGTTTTAAATTAATTTAAGAAATTGTATATCAAAGTAAATCGATATTAATAAAATAATTTACAAAATAAAGCAACAAATTGATAGTCCCAGTATTTTATAGAATTGTTTCTATTAGTTACTTACTGTATTTGATGGCGTTTCAAGTTTGCTATCAGCCATTTTACATACACATCTAGTTGTAACATATCTCCTCTTCTTCCTCACCAATTTTTCATAATTCAAAGCCCTTTTATTATTTTCTTTGCCAACCATTTTAATACGTAATATGTTTGCATGCATCTGTCAATTGATCCAATTTACTCAATTACTCTTCTCTCACTTTCTTTTTTATTTTTATGGACAATCTGTATGACGGTATGGTCAACCAAATTAATTGTTAATTGACTTCAATAATATTTTTTATAAAGAGGAAGTATATATAAAGGAATAATTATAACGCTTATAACACAATTTTCAGTCGTATTGGTACAGTGTTATAAGGATCAGGCCAACAACATTTTGTATATTGTGTATGACGAGGGCAAAGGTAATGGAGTCTAAGCGCTGATTCAAAAAAAAAGAAGTTACTCAACATCACTCGTGAGTGTGTCGTAAATTTCATAATAATAACGCGTTAATGTTTTCCCGACCCCTCATATATTAATACAGCGTGAAGTATTAAAGGGCAAAGTTTGACAAAAAGGTTTTCTTCGTTAAAATGGGAAGGAGAAAAACCTTGTTGACATAAAACTCTAATCCGGATCTTCCTCTTAGAGAGGTAAATAATAGGCTAATTGATGTATAAAAACTATATACTGTTAAAGGTAATGAATGTAACATGTAACCTAGATAATGTAACATGCACCTGTTCCAGAGAATTTTACACTAGTTACGCACGAACTTTTTCAAAGTGATGCCAATATAGTGAACAAAATGAGAAGTAATTGTGGTCTTGTAATGTCGACGTGAATAGGGACCAAGTCAATAGTGGTGGGGGTGATTTTTGTTAGATAGAAATGCAGGAAAAAATTCATAAAATGAAAGTCGTTTCTTTTCTTGCAGAAACATGTCAAACGTTTAATAAGTGTTGGAATATTTTTCAAGCTTCTGTGCGGGATGAAAAAACTTTTCAGCAAAGTTATTCTGCATACCAAATATGTCATAGACATTAGTACTTATATTTGCGTCAACTGGATGATTGGTAATGTCAGTTATGTCATTATGTAACAGTGGTTGCTGAAATTTAACTGGAGGTAGTGGAGGCAACTAAAGGCCATCATAATAAAAATAATTGCCCATTATTAGCAACGATCCATAACAAAGCAATGTAGCTGTTCCACATCGGATCAGTGGGGCAAGTTAGGGAAGGATTAAATTTTACAGGATTGACATACTCGTGTTTGTCGGCTCCTGAAACACGATGGCAACACTACCCACTCATGACGCGAATAACACGAGATATAGGCGCTGTAGAAATTTAATCCCGCTGCTATCTGCCAACACATATAACTATACTATAGTCTTCATAAAAGAAACGTCTTGGGGACATAAACTAAGCACGTGAATGTAAGTAGCGAAAAACAACCATACACACAGTATTATGTGTATGAACTTTGATTTACATGCAATAAATCCCTATGGGCACGTTCACTAGGGTTTTAGCAAATTTTATGTGCATTTGAGTTTTTACCCTCATCTGAATACAAAATCTATTTTGCAAATTATATGATTTTTCAAGTTATTACTCGGTTTCATTCTTATATTTTTTTGGGGAAAAAATGTTGAATGAAAGTTACTTTTAAAGCTCAAGGAATTGTGATGGGTTAACCTGTAACTCCACTGTACGCATTTCCTTCTATGCAAAATTCAAAATCATACACGTCGTAAGAGATTCTCGCTAACTAGAATGAGGAAGTTTCGCGATTTCATTTATAATTTTGCCAAGAGGTTATTAACCAGATTACATTCCTCATTCTTTTAAACTAGTGGCATATTAACATCCAACGGCATAAGTGAGAGCTGTTAATCAAAACGAACGTCGTCACTCTGGTCGCAAGTGATACATGAGGGTGATGTGTAGATCGTGCTGTAGTATTTTACAATGTTTTCTTGCCCTGTTTCACAGCCAACTTGATTATACCAACGTTCCAAAGTGATCAAAATGTGTGTGTTTAACATCATCGCCTAGTGCTTGAGCGATTCTCATAGAGCGATTTAATGTCGAGTACAGTTACATTTTATAAGCTTAGTTAAGAGAGAGGCGTAAAAAGAGATCACCATACGTTTGATATTTATAAACGACGTTAGTATTGACAGAATATAACATGTTACCATGAACGCGATACAGGTGCATTACTGCGAAAGGAATGGTAGGTATATAGGAATATATTAGTCGTTTATAATGAATGAATAGGTATTGCGAATTATTCGCAACTGTTGCTCTTTTCTATTGCCTCTTTTATAAGTACTTAGTGTTGTATGTATCTATGACCTGCTGATATTTAATGGTTAGGTACCGGTAACATTTTAGCTAATTAGTATTACATAGCTAGCATCAATATCTGCAATAATAATATAACTATTCATCTGTGCTGGGTACCCAGTCATTCAGGTATGCTTACATGAACGGTTGCCACTTGCTAACTAGGAGATTAAGATCGGAGTTTAAAATACAATTCCCTTATTTGGACCTGCTCCCAATTTTTAAAGAGGTTTTGTCTTATTTTTGGCAGAATGAAGGGCGAATCTTCGTCCTCGGGGTAAGGTTTTGTTAATATCAACCAGAGATCCTAGGATCCATGGTGTGGAATTCCTTCGTTCCAAATATTTCATTACGACCACTTGTAGAATCAGATTTGGGCATTGTCTCTCCCCAGCCCATTTACATAGGATGAATATTTTGGATCTTCCATGTGATGTGGCCATAGGGGATATAATCACTTATGTTAATTGTGAATAACGCGTCCATAAAAAATTATTCGTAACTTTTTAGCTTATATTTTCTCCGTATGAGGTTCAAGTTTACTTATTCTCCATCTTTTAGGTTTACATGAATTTGTCCATATAGTATTAAAAGTAAAATTCTAATAACTCGGTGCTATATTATTCTTTATTCCGTGGGGATGTTTCCGAGTCCCCTCCCGGAGGCGAGAAGAGTCGCGGCAGGCGAGAAGAGTTATATTTCACCTCGTTTTCCTTTTCCTTTTATCCTCCAGCGTATAAAGTGTGTTGAGCTTGGAGTAGCGTTATCACAGATATGCTAATGATGATGTCTTATAGTATCGTGTATGTATCATTTTTACCATTGGAGGCGTTTGAAAGGAGCGAGGTGTCGATTACCAAATTTTCCTTTTAAGAAGAAGAGAAGAAGACCCTGATTTAATCTCAAGATAGGTGCATCCCATTATCCGATGAGAAACCTATCGACTTGTAGAAAAAGAAAAACAAGAGTCTTATAACCGCATGGTCACGCAGCCATTTCGGCAAAGTCGCGTGGCACGTATACACGTCCATGGCTTTTACCGGCCGACTTGCGACGTAAATAATGGGGGTACACTTTCTACGGAAGAAATTTGCAGAGATCGAAAAGACGCGCTGAGTACGAGAGATTAGCTTTGTATGGTGGGTCACAGTGGAAGTTGGAAATGTGTGCAAGGGCTTACATATACCACTATATCCGCAATTCAAAGACTACACGAAGGTGACCCTGAGCGAGGAATTCAATTTTGTCGGCTTATTTTAAATGCCGACAGAGAAGATAGATATTACTTCACGAGGATTTTGTAGACTAATGAGTCTAAATTTGATAGAGATAGTACAACAAATTTCCACAATTTACATCATTGCTCAAACAAAAGCACAAATAATCAGGAAAGGTGGTCCAAGAAGAGTTAGCAAAGTGGATGGCATCTGCAATACTTTAATGGCCCTCATTCTGCCTGAGATCTTAAAGGCGAAATATGAGGCATTTTGCGAACATTTGGTGGTACCTAGCCACGTACCTCAGCAGCAGCAGAATATGATTTTCAACACGAGGTGCCCTGCACATTATACTGCAAATGTAATAAATTTATCAAACCAAAGATTTCCAAATCAATGGATTGGACAGAAAGACCCAACACCATGGCCTGCTAGGAGCTCGGATCTAACTCCTCTAGATTTTTACCTCTGGGGAACCAGAACCAAAAGGTTTATTCAACCCCAGTAAATACACGCCAAGAATAATAAAGAATTTCGTGTAGCATAACGTTGCAGAAATATTATTAAATTAATTACAAGAGCGGAGATTCGAAAACGGGCTCGCTTTTTAAAAAGGGATGGGCTGCTTTCGAGGGTAATTTGTAAATAATGTATTATTAATTGTTATAATTAGAACAACTAAATAAATAAAAGATATAATGAATACAATTTACTGTTCTTTTAATTTGAAATATGAGTACGAGTAAGTGGTGGATTTTAAAGAAAATACAAAAAAAAAAAAATCTCGAAAACTATTGACTTTAAGGCAAATTTGGATAAATCTATTGTAAATGAGCTGTATTACGATGTTCTTTAATATGTAGGTTTACGTACCAATCACCCTGTATATTAAAATGTGAACATAGAAAAGAACAAACATCAAATTAATCATCACCTCCATTATGATGTGGAAGGTACGATAAAAATTACGAGATATTCTAGTACCGAGATTTTGAAAGTTTTGAACCTATTTTTTAGTGGAAGATTTTCTTAATTCCACTCGAATTTTAAAGAACTTCTCTGGAATGTTAGCCTTATCTCTTGTGCTTCTACAATGAGTCAATGTTGAAAATCATAACTAAATTTACTTTTGTAGAAAATAACACCGATTTTATCTCCTCTCTAATGAACACGTACGATTATTTGTAACTATTCGATTAAAAAGTTGCTAATTTTTACAGGAATAATTCGCGCTTATTGGATAATAATATTGTAAAATCATGTTTTATAATTTGAAATTCTACGAAGCGGTAATTGTAAAAAAGATGTTTTATTCACCAAGTAATTCCTAATACGACGTTTATATCATTCTTATCAACATTATTTACACCATCAGTTGTCAATCGGGAACGTTAGGCAATCCTCGCAATCTTAGAATAAATATTTAGCCACTTAGAAAGTAATGATATCGGAATTATGAATGGAATGCGGAAAATATGTAGTTTATTTATTTTGGCGTCTATCAAAGTCGAGTTTTATGAAATTCTCTGTCAAAAAGTTGCAGCTTAGAATTTTTACAACTAGAGGTGTTAAAATAACCACGCGCTAAGAAGATTTCTTTTTGGGCTATGTAACTATGTATTTACTATTTTTGACAAATTGTTAAACAGATCGTATAATAATATTTCCAATTACGATTTGATCTATCTAGTATAGTTTGCTCCAAACTAACTTCATGGTTTAATCAAACGGAAAACAAGTTGATTTCATTCATAGGATTTTTTATTTTCACTGAGATGAATAGATAATAAATATAGCTGCAGTAAACTTCGTGACGAATGGCACCATAAATATGGTAAATGATTTCTTTTTCTAAACGTATTGTTCCCTACAGGAAAACAAAGAGAAATATTAAATTATTTCCAGTTGAACTTGACCTTCGTCAGTCATATATATATACATCGCTGAGCAGGCAATTCTATATGTCACGCGAAATAATTTTCAGAAGTAATAAAAGTAGTAAACAATACATCAACGTGTGCGTCCAGAAAGTGCAGATAAATTCAACGATGCAAGACATCTACGCTGTGTCCAGTTGTTAAATAATTTATCTGCCCGCTTAGTGGCCATTGTATTCTGTTATATTTTCTTCCACGCCGTATTTTCAAAAGCACACATGAACCTTACAGCATAAGAGGTATAACAGAGCTAACGGGGAATTTAATATTCAAAGCAGAATATTTTAGTCGAGAGTGGTGAATAAAGTTGAAGGACCTCCTTCGCACGAACGGAATATTAATAAGGACTGAACCAGAGAATATTCGAAATTTACCCTTGTATTTTGTGCTGCCTATTCCACTGAGCTACATAATACAATTTGGTAATTTCTTTCGCAACACAATAATTTAATATTGAATTTTTAAACTTTCACTCAATCTTCAATATATTTTGCACTTTTTTTTGCATAGTGTAAGGAAGAGTCCCTGCTGTTGAACTCAAATCAATAACAATTGAATAACGAGCAATAAATGCTCAACAGAAGTACTATCACAATGCCGTATTGCAATTACGTAAACACTATAAGGCTCATAAACTTTTACAACTCAGAATCAATGTGGGGTTTAACAGTTGTCAGTAGTGAAACTTATCCGTTTTACGATCTATATATCTTGTTTGCATATGTACTTCCGTTCTTGTAGTGGCTAACAGAGGTTGAGGAAATAAAAATAAACCACTTTCGTTTCATCAACTACGCACATGGAATTTTTATTAGATGGATTAGAGGAAACACATGCGTAAGTATTGAATTAGTGACACGAATGTTTGAACTTCGTGAGAATCTGTTAGGCGTTCTCGTTAGAGGCCTAATGACCTATGTTCGATTGGTAAGCTAACAAAACTTTTCCATTAACTGAATTAACGTTACGTTGTTTGATAATGCGAATAACAAAACAGTTAGTTGGCTATAGAATCTTAAAATCTACATTTTTTTTTCTTCAGGAAGATTTCTGAAAACTATCCATGCCGTGCACGTTGTAATATTATATCACAATACAACTAAGAGCTCTCGCAACCTGTGCAGAAATGCAAAAGGGGTCAATGAGGAGCAAAATTAATATAATGGCATTTAAGGCAGTCTCGAACTACGTAACTAGGTCAAAACTAGTTAGAGATTGCAAACAATCCCTCAATGCATTGGCACGAGACTACACGGTGTCTCTGATTTGGATGCTGGGACATGTGGATATAAAGGGCAATGTAATAGCCGACGAACTAGCCAAGGAGGGCTCTAAAAAACACTTCATGGGTCTTCAAGAGCCCGTATGTGGGATTACTAAGGATTCCGCAAGAAAGGAATATCTGGATCTGGTTAGATAAGAAAGTCAAAAAGAAATGGAGGTGCTGAAAGGCACTCCATACAAACTCTAATAGGAGATGGGGATGCTAGATTCTCTAATAGCCTACTCACGCGCAGCAAGAAAGAAGCTAAAAGCATGACTGGGCTGGTAACTGGACATGATCCCCTGAAAAAGCATGTATACAACACAGGCCGAGTAAGCGAACCGTGGTGCAGAAGATGCGAACTGCAGGAGGAAACGAGTCTACATGTAATCTGCACATGTGAGGAATTGAAGGTACTCAGGCAGAAATATTTCGGGAGAGATTTATTGGAGCCTTGGAAGGTTGCCAAGTGGTGAATGAACAACTAACAGCCACCGTGGTTACATTTACACAAGAGAATTTCATAAATAACACTTGCAATAACTAACTAGGTTATGGCACTTTGTGCTTTCTCAAAGCTGTTACATTTGTTGCAGTTTTATTGACATTAATGAAATTCCATTGCGTGTTTGATGCAATCTTTCCCACCTTTCTACAGGAGGGTCGCATGGTTCCAATTTCGGGCCTCTGCTCTTTGTAATTCTCAATAATGATTTTCTTGGATTCTTTTCTTATTTCTGCTTGAGCTTTCGTTGATGATGGGATCCTCTCCGTCATCTGTTAAATTTCTTGCTAATATCAACCTCCTTCAAGATAGTTTAATCATGGTTAGTATCTAATTGGTATAACACATAAATTAAATCCAAACCGATATATACATGTTGCTCTGTTTTCTCCAGCACATTGCCCAGTATATCAATTGCTTCTACATTAAATACAATCAATCCTTATAAGTTTATAAATTAATGTAATTGCTTTATTTTTCAGATTTCAATAAATGATAATGGTATTTTGATTGTTTAGTTGCATTCTAGAAACTTCTCGGTTATCTAATTTAATATTGTAAATAGTGACCTTTATCTGCCGGCGGCACGCGGCACTTATGGATACGCTAACCACTAACCCACCAATCAAATCCCTTCCAGCTGCCTGCTAACGAATTGACTGTTTGCCTGCCAAATTATAAATTCAGTCATTTAAACATATTCAAAATAGTTTGCGCTAAATTAATATCAGTCGACTTTTCTCTTGGTCAGACAGTTAAACTGAGTGAAAGAAGAAAGAAGTTGATAATTCTAATGCAACTATTGAATGGAAACATTGAAATTTTCCATAATGAATTATACTATTACAATTTGATTCACAGATAAAACATTTTTAACAATTATAAAACGATGGCAGTCGTTAAAATGTTTAACCGTAAAAATGAAACCGATTGTAATCGACATATACAATATCTTTTAACTGTTTAAAATTGATTCAAAACTAAATGATAGTTCTCGTCTGTACGCGGAAAATCGTTGGTGAAACTTCTGGATTCAAGGAATGGTATCAATACAAATGTAGATCCAATTTTTTTTAAGAAAAACAGGTATACCAGAAGTTGTTTGTGAACAACATTCCATTAATATCTTTTCTATGCTTTGAAACTGCTTTAAATGAGTATTAAATGTACTAAATTGCTTTAAATAGTGTGTAAGATAATAACTCATTCACCAAAAAAAGTTAACATTCCGTCATAGTAGAAGCAAGCAATTTTTACCGAAATCTGATGATACAAAAGAGCTTGTCGCAATGTTTGACTCTTTCTGCTGTTTTTTTTTGTATTCTGTGTGTTTGCAAATACCTCACGGATGTCACTGATCTTTAATCGTAGCTTCTGATATAAATAAAACCAAATAATTATATAAAAGTTAGTAATGTTCTGTTCTAGTTACAAAAGCTTAATCTCGAAACTCTAAAAACAAGCGTATTAAAATTTGATTGAGGAATAACGAGAGAGCAGTGTTCTATAATCGAATTCATTTCCCAGGTGTCCATTAGAGTCTATCAGCACTTAAAGCACCATTTAAATCTACAGCATTAAAATGATCGTGACCTAAGTTATTTAATCGCATTCATTATTTCTCTAAGGCGATAACGAACAACACAAAATAACGACTCCCTGTTATCAATATACATATATACACATACATTATTATAAAGTATAATAACATGTAATACATACATAGATACAACGTATAATAATATCGTAACCGATAAGTGATAAGCTGACATTGCTGTTACTAAGCAATAATTAGTATGTAATAAGAATTAAACAAACAAAGGCGTCTGCCCGCATATCTTGCTGTGGTAATGCAGATCAGTGCCATTAATAACACGCACATCAGTTAATTAATTGATAATGATTATTGGTTTTGCTACAGCGAAGCTTCTATAGTAAGTTTTCATGATTTAAAGCGAAACGTGCTGCATAGTTGCTGCTATATTAATAGCAATTACAATGTTGATAAGGAAATCGTGGCATAAATTACACCAAATCAGTAAAGTTTATGCTGTACAGGTTATTTTTACGCCAACATGTGTTTTAAATTTACTTTTATGGCGGGTACCTTTTTGTTATTGCATACGAATGGAATAAAAATCTCGCAAACATGGAAGATGATTTGTGTTTCAATCTAATACGTGATCTTTTGACCTTCGTGTTAAATATGTTATAGGTTTTTATTATTAAAAATGTTTTAAATTCCAATATAATCAGTATAAGATCCTCATTTACAATATTAATAAAAATAGTATATTCATTTACATATTGTATCTTTCCTTAGTGACTTTATACTAGCACTATAATTGACATTTACAAATGCCAATGTTTATTATTCCTTTACACCAATCAAATTGCATCTGGTTTTCTATTAGAAATATAATGTCGTAGTAGCAAAATCCGACATTTCAACCCAAACATTATTTAATACAAAAAATAATAACTTTTGACGGGAATGACATTAAATAACCAGAAACACGTCTACTATAGTAAATAGGTTGAATTCAGGTCAAGACAACCTTACAATATTTACAGTAAACTTTAACAAAAAAACAAAAAAAAAAAAAGAATACAACAAGTCAATCGTTAATATGCATAAATAAATTTATTGGCCACAAAAGTGAGAGTAGATTACCTTGAAAAGATTCAGCTCTTGCAAATTCCAAGTCGGCGAAAAAAAAACACGACATTACCAGGTGTTTGTTCCCAAAATAAAAGCAAAGCGAATTTAACAACAATCGATTGTTTTGCTTCTATTAACAAACAATTGAGAATAATTTTCGCATTATTTTAGGTATCCGGAAAAATTTCTTACGTCAGTAATCTTAAAATTTAACGGTAGGAATATTTCTGACAGCATGACAACAACACTATTTTCCAGTTTAGGTTTTTGTTAGGCACCTAAGTTCGTTGTCACTTATTTACATGTCGTAAAGAGAAACTGCTGACGCGTTTACTTTTGTTTAAAGTCGGTTTCATGAATGAAATTTGGGCCACTACCGTCTGCTTACGTCTGGTAACCTAAATAACAGGTAAAAGTCTCATTCCTTCTTTGAATATTCAACACTAGGTCACTGTACTCTCTATATTATAATATTGTATTGCCATGTAACACATTGAAAGCGAGATCCGTTTTCGAGAATGCGAATTTGCGATGGAATCGCTACGTGCAGCATACACACTAAATATGTTTGCAATTCCATTTAACATACAAAGTAAAATCATCAAAAATTTGGAGATTTAATAGAAAGCACTAAAAATATTTTCCAATTTTTGGTAATTTTATCCTATTTCTTACTGGAATTTTATTCAGGAATTGCCAACATCTTTTTAGTGCGTAGCTGTGTATATGCAAGAAGTCTCGATAATCAAATAGAAGAGTATATTTTATTAGGTTCAGCATGAGTAGTTAATAGAAGAAATTAAGTTTATTTTGCAGAAGACAGACATTCTCATAATGAATTCTGTATTTTAGGACAAGTTTATTTCAACACAGCTTTAACACGTTAACTATCATGAGTACCACGTTAAGTTACTCAGAAAAATCTCCCCTTATGTACGTCTTCAGTTACAGGCGGCGCGTTTAAACCAAGAAATTTTGCTGTGGCTTCGTGGAGTTGGAAAAAAATGTGCGGTAGGAGTTCAACCAAGCAATATTTATTTCAAACCATCTTCGTTTGATTGTCTCAAACACTTTGACAAGAATTATACATAAATATGAGGAAGAAATGTAAAGTAAAACCATTTATTTATCTGTTCATCATTCACCACAAAAACCTTACAGGATTTTTACCGGTTTCCAATTAATACAACTTTGGTGTATAATTAAAGTAAGCAGTTATTAAGAAGCTACTCTGTGAGGATAAAACTAAAGACAAACCAAATTGAAGAACATCAAGAATAGTTATTCTAAATGTTTGCATTAATACGAGGTGTATCAAATATTTTAAAGTATTTTATGATAAATATTGTAAACAGAAGCAGCAATTTATGCATAAGTGTACCTAAATAACACTAAAGTTAACTTTGGTAATCAAACAACAAATTTAATTCTCAACTTTTTATATGCCGCACACTAAACGAATACAAAAATATCTTTTTTTCCCCAGCAGGGAGGAGTGTCTACTTTCCCTCAAATGAGGGAGAAAAGTTGTACTTTTACTCCCTACGGCGGAAAGTAAGTGGCATTGACATGATGAAACTGCACATGTTATAATATGTGACATTATTGATAGATGATAATTGCTAAATTATTAGTTATTAAGTTTCAATTAAACTATTATTAAATACTTTTAAGACAACGCTAACTTGACAGTTCTCAAAAAATATTTGACAGATTAAGCCTACTATCTATCATGTCACTCACAGGTATGTCTTTATTATTTTTAGACATTTAGTTAAAATTGGACCGGCTGGGTAAAAAAAATAGTATTCAAACCACGTGAGGAAAGTGCTATCACAGGCCTTGGACAATTACAATATTTGCTCGCGGCCTGCAATAGAGTACTTTCCTCCCTTGGTTTGAAATATACTATTCTGCTTTTGGATTTATTTTCCAACATTTCCAGTAAGCAAATACTCAAAAATAAGAGGTGAAATAATCTCCAATTGGAAGTTTATCAAAAATTAATTATAAATTTATAACAGGAAACTGAAAATTACTGAAGCTGTAAAAAAGCCAATGAGCAGTCCTTTATAAATTTGTAAGAAGGGGTCTTGATAAGAAAACTATGCATTTCAGTACATATTCATTTCATTCATATTTGTATTAAAGAACATATTTACTTCTGTAGATTAGAATCTTTAGTAATATACATATATTAAAGAAAATCCGTTGGAAGAAATAAGAATAAATGTCAATTAGCATAACATCAGAAGCCCTTTTTAACAAAAGAAAAAGCTGCCACTTTCAATATTCTATTAGAAAATAATGATCGAATTTATTCATTATACATAGGTAGATTGTGCTTTTTCTATTTTTTTTTCCAGATTGTGAAGGTCTCATTTTATATAATGTAAATACTATTATATTCAACCTTGAGATATAACGACATAAGATAAACGTTATTGGTTGATCTAAATGTATATTGAACTTGATTTAAAATTTATTTTAAATCATCGGTACTTCAAACTAATCGAAGAAAAACAAAACGTTTCTTGGGAAAATTCCAGATTTCTGTAGGTGTGGAAAAAATTTGGTACGCTGTCGTCGAGTACGTTATTACCCGTAATTCTAGAACAATATCGCCATGAATATTAATAGATGGAAATAATTTACTTTTTTCTGGGAATATATACGGTTTAATTAATACTGAGAAAATATTAATATGACGAAATATAACGAAATATCGGACGCGCAGATTATTTTTTAAAACTAAAAGCTGAAATGTTTTTATTCCTTTTTACTTTTTGATACGAAAGGGGTTTTAAACACACAATAAATCGCATGCAACGTAGTGCGGTAACACGCGGAAATATCAAAAAAAAGAACAAAAATGCGCGCAATTTACTCACATGACATAATTACGTGATGTTCTGTAATTCCTTTCACTCTTAACTACAAACCGATTCAGTAAAATTTGTATGCATTGCGAATAAGTACACTGCATCTTGTGTAAACGCAATAACGAACCAAAAAAGAAAGACAAAGTTATAGATGATGGCACAAACCTGCGATATAGGCAGCGGATCATCGTTGTCCGTGTCGATTTCAAGATCTGAAACCAAGACACCATCTCCATCGAATACATCAATCTGATCTGAGCCGCCACTAAGTTCAGATATGACACTGCTACCACAACTATTGCCCGAATCCTCCATGTTCACGTAAATATCCTTGTACTCCGTGCCCATAATACTTCACTGAACTTCCCAATAAGATGTGCGAACACCGACGTCTAGGCCGCTATATTTGGGGAAAAAAACGGAATGCGTACTGCGTACAATAAATGCCAAGGGAAGTGTAAAAAAAAAAAAATCACTCGATCCTGATACGGCGCGACCGATGTTTTCTCGATGAGTTTTCCAGAAGAATGTTACCAGCAGGTTCACAACCGGAAAACACGAATTGATTTAGTATAGTGTGTTTATTCCCGATGCTGCTTGGAGTTTCTTCGGGACTTTTTTTTTGTCGACGATATAGGATAAAGTTTTAATTTTTTTTTTTTTTGAAGTGTATACTTGAGGATTGTATTAAAGACTGTACTGAGAACGGACAATAGCCCAACTGTACGCACCACTGACACACGCCGCACTGGGTAGAGTCACCAGTTGTGTCGGAGAATGACGGCTAGAGCGGATACGCAAGCGCGCTAGAAAATTCGCCCTACTGAGAAAACACCAGAATCATCTACTGTACCATACCATTCCTCGCGAATTAATTACGGAATTTCGTGGGATGCATCTTTGCAGCACGCTCGCTTAATAAATAAACGTTCGCGTGTATTTCTGATCTAGATTTGCCATTTTTTTCACGTGAAACAAATGTGTAAGTATATATGTATGTGTATTGTTTCACATGTATCGCTTTGCATACATGTTAAATTCACAAAAAATGAGGATTTAACCAGGTGGGTTGTAGATAAAGCAGAGTTATTTTTAAAAAAAATAGTGTTTGTGATTACTTTGTGTATATAGGCGTATCGATCGTTAGCTTATGATGGAGAATTCTGGGAAACGATTTGTTGAAGAATCTAATGATCTGGATTAGAAAATTCTAGTCGATAAGCTGGAACTACTTTGGGAGAGGACCGGGAAGCAACTCCAGGTTTGATATCCAGCTTTGCCGTCCCAGATAGCTCCTTGACTCTTCGCAGTTCATGAAGCTTACTTTTTCATCAGCGAAAGGATGGACCATCGTCGTGAACTGAAAGCAAATATCTTATTCTTTCACGTTTGTTTTCATCGATTCTAGTCAGTAGTTCTTCTAGTTAGTAGCCAAACAAAGAATTTATCAAATCTTTTTAGCAAGCAATTTAGTGAAAGAAGCAAATAATTTTGGAGACTGGTACAATTAGGTTATGGAACTTAAAGTAAGAAAAAGAAATCAACATTTTCTAAACTAAACCAGCTAGTAGATTCTGTAATTGTAATTGGATCTTGTACTTTATTCAATTTGATCGATTTGACTGCTCTCAATAGAGTAATTGGGGCCCTTTGATCGTGGTGCCCTGGACTCTGACCACGTGTACTCATTACTATTTGAGATTTTGAGTCCTAACTGATTATTGGGTTCTCAGGTGTCTCTCGCGAAAGTTTTAAGCACCTATTTTACACTAACACTGACGTCACTGTACCTATATGAAATACTGATCTTTTATAATGAAAACCAAAACAAATTTAAATATAAAAAATTGCGTCACTTACGTAATATGCAAGCAAAGGTGAAATAAACTTTTCGTGCTTTTATACAACACTGCATCATGTGAAATAGCAGCTTTAATGCAATACGGAAACTCCTATAGATATCGAAGCTGCTATCCAGTCGAATTCTTATAAAAAAACCATTTTGATGACCTTGTAGATAAATCTTTTTATAGCCTCAAAGAATTTTATTACTGTGACTATTATATTTTTGATTATGTAAAGTTTGTCTAATATAATTCTGTATACTATAATGCGGCTCTGCAATTTTCGACATCGTCAATGTTTACAACATACGATAATAAACATTATTTATTTTATGATTATAGGTAAATATTGTGGTAGTCTTAAAAGGCTGGCGCCTTTAGATGTATTGTGATTCACTTTGTTCTAAAAGATCTCACCTTGTCTTTTTAATTAAATCTATCATGTTTAAAAACGGTTCCCGCATGTATGAGCTCTGGGATTTTTATAGCCCAGTAATAAAAACTTTTTCCTTCACAGAAACATTTACTGACGAATCCTCTTCGGCTTGACAGAACCTGAAAAGTGATATATTTTTTCGGGTCTGTGATGTGATACGCCTATTACGTTACAAATCTTTCGGTTTATCTTTACCAAACTAATATAGTTTTCTTTAGATACCAATCGTTTGGGATGCTTACGGAATTATTTGTTTTAAGTGGTGACCATGCCTTCTAAACTAAAACTCATATATAGATGGATCAAAAAGTTCAGGGTCAAGTTCTGAAGCTGATATATATGGAGCAACCCAGAATCACATAGAGTGGCCCTAAAGAGACATTGCTCTGTCTATCAGATAACAACGAAACTAGCTTGGATTGCCTGAGCAACCCTACAAGGAAATCTGGCTGAATAGAACAAAGTGTGGATGCTAGCATAGAAAGAGGCGTAGCAGGCAACGAATTTGCAAATAAGCTAGCAGAGAAGACTTTCAGAATCTATATTCAGTAAAACCTGAACAGTATTTGGCAATAACTGTGATACGTGGTGCAGTGGCTGTTAAGTTGAAAAGAAAGCACCTGACTGTCTGGATAGAGCTGTTATGACAATACACAGAAAAGGCATGATAAGGCAATCATTTTTAGTGTTAGCAACGAATATGCTGGCTCTCAACTGAATACAGCTTAGAACGCTAACAAATCTGTTAAGAGGATACGGTACTTTCAGTATCTACAAAGAGTAGGCGTCTTTAAGATGAATCAATATTTAGACCACGGAACAAACAGGAGGAGGTAGCCACCAAGTTGTTTTTTGAATGTGTAGCATTGGAACGGCAGAGACTGCCATCGCTGGAACATCAAATCGTTGACAGATCTGCCAAAAAAGGTTTACCACACAGGGGCACTAACCTATTCAAAGGAACTAATTATATGTTAAGAAAACACTAGCCATAAGTCAAGTAACAAAGTAGGCCCTAGCCGCAGTGTCAAGTGAAAATTGAAAGACTTGATCTGCACGCAATGCTCCAAAATCAATCAAACAATTAACTAATAAATCCTAAAAACAAAAGAAAATATTTACCAAAGTAAATGTAATATGGTGTGAGTGCCTTAAACGTCTCGACCAATACGAGAGCTGCATGTTCAAATCTTGCTCCGGTCAATTGTGATAATCGGATCTTCGGGATCATGATGATGATTAGGGAGAATTGGTTCCGTGGAAGTGCCTGGCAACATGTTGAGGGTTTATCAAACACCTTTTAAGAAATTGGAACTTGCAATGTAATAAACATGGCAATTAAATAAAGCAGAAAATTCATAACCAAAAATAATTAAGCGTTAACAGCTGTAGGTTAAAACGATGTTGTATTCGTAATCAATTAAATTATCTCTATTATATGCGCTTGTATGCGAAATTTTCGCGATTCTACAAGCACTAATATATATTGGTTTGTTTCTAATTGCGTTCCCTATTACATCGCAACTGCATAACTTTTTGCTACAATTATTTCCATGCAAATTTACTTTTCTTTTGTGGCGTTATAGTGAGAGTTATAATCTTATGTTCGTCTCATATTCAACAATAAGTCGTCATTTTGCACTTAGTCCAAAAGTGGGTCATAGTTATTCCTTTATACACAAAAAATAGTCGAGAAAAAGGCTAAGTTCGAATAAATCTAGAACGAAAGATGTAACAAAAAAACTTCCACAAAGAGAATAAAAGTTTTAACCCTTTTTTACCCTTACAATTTTGAACGAATAAGGATTTGCTTTTGAAGTTCACCAGGCTAAAACTGCGTTCCTACCAATACCTAACTTTCTATGTGTGAAACATGACTCTTGCCCTAAACTGTGAACACTGAAGTATAAAAAAAACTCCTAAAATAATTTACCAAGTACGAGAATATCCTCCCAGAGTATTTTGAAGTAAAACAAAGTATCTTTCAATAAGCCTCCAAATTTTCTGATATTACTCGAAAAAATTGTGTGAAGTGCTAATCAGTTAAATGCGGTATGTGTGTGTCAAAACAATTAGCTATTTTCTCTCAAGTATTTCATCAAATAATTCAAAAAGTACATTTCGTACAAATTCCAGCACAACTAATTTATTATTCGTGTCATGTACGACTTAATATACAACAGCGGACATAAAAATTGGAGAAAAACGATGATGACAATTCCGAAAAATGATATGAAACGTTAATTAGCGTTCGATTTCCTCTTGATCTATATACCCTATCATTACGTCATAGAATTCCATGCTCTACTCTCACCATACTCTTAAACGCATCCGACTGCAGCATCATGTTCCATTAAAACCATGGTTGGAAACCATGACCTAAATTTCGATTATCATGCTTTGTGGAACAACATAACATATCAAGGATGTGTCCAAAGATCCAATAAAACAATTCAGACACAAGCAGATTAGAAACCCTACACATTGCTGAAAATACACATGTGAGACGTTCTTGCTAGGGCTGCGATTTTGTAGGATACCAGAGACGTCGCGTTTTAAGATGCTATTAAAACAATGTACTTAGGTTACAGTGTTTAATTAATTAGTTAATTTTTTGGACGATGTGCCTATTTCAAAAACAAATTGAGAGACAATAATATTTTATCTATTGATATGTTGTATTGCTCTGTATTGTTTATTAAACATTTTAATATGCTTTCTAATTTAATTCATAACAAAACTTTTTCATTTCGAAACTTTGTTGCCATTTAGTTAATTATATACAATTGAAAAAGATAGAAATAAATGTCGAAAATTTTTGTTTAACTGGGATTTTTGTTTTGAAATAGCTATATTGTCCAAAATTTTACCTTAAAGACTTGGTACAATTAAAACAATAGTGATCACATACTATATGTATGTGTTATATCTTACCTACTTGATCAACAAGAAGTCGTTTTCTATTTCTTCGCACGTCCAAAATAATCAATTATCTCCTTGCTACCCAAATACATTGTAAAATAAACGGTACCCCACTAGCACAGGTAAGCGAAAACTGAATTACTACCCCCACCTGCTTTCACACTCAACGACACTTTACCACACATTACCAGTATAGAGGTTGAAAAACAACAACACAATAGTTCTGTGGTCATTTTTAATACGATAATTATATACTAAACGCCCATAATTCATTCCAGAGGAATGAAACACAAACATAGAATACTGGACTATAAATATAATGATTATTTCGAATCGTGGTGACCACTTCCTTTATAAGGAATGAAATTAAAATTAAAATAGGATGCCCAGAACTTAGTAACACATGAAATACCAGAATCGCATCTAATAATCCAGGTTTTGCTATCAAGTGTGGGAATGGAAATCCTAGTACTAAATCAAATCTGTCCTATAAATGGTATTAGGGCATTATCAATCTTTCACAGTATTGAGAAATATAGGTATACGTGTTAACCTGGAAGTATAACATAAATTAATTATGGGGCTTTGCATAATAACGTACGATACATTACATATATGGTACGATATAAACAAACTGCCAGCTATAAATTCTCTTTCTTTCCTTTGCATACTAACATATCATCATTGCAAAATATTTTGTCTGTGTTAAATTCCAATTAATAACCAGATACATTATTAGTTAACAAGCCCTTTCACTTATACATTCTACATTTGACATATTTAACAAACATAATATTCTTTATTACGCTTTTAAATATCAACTTCATAGTGAAAGGGTTGACTATCTCTTATTATATTGTACGTATTATGTATTATAAATACGAGTGTACATACATGTTTTCCCTTAACACTAATCTAATTTCTGTATTTCTTTCGGGCTTAAACTATGTAATTGTTTTAACACTTCCGCAGACTACTTTTTATTCTTATAAATACACTTTCCTTTATATCAATCAATGGGTGCATGGAATTAGTGTACAGCCGTAAAGGTAAAACTATACGACATTAACAAATGACGTTTGCTAGTACTACAAGCAATAAAATTATCAACCAACATTTCCTGAATAACTCACGTGTTCTCTATATCGTTGTCTTGTACTAATCCTTTCGTTATTTAGATGCTTTTACTTTCTACATTTGAAATACAACAGTGTAGGTTTTAAAACTGTAAACAATGTTGATTTATTAAGACGCACATAGAGCAGATGTGAATGGAAAACCAGAAAATCCAGTAATCTCCACAAAAAGAATATAAGGTCGTTGTATCTTTCGCATTTTTAAATTCCAAAAATAGTGCAAAGAAATTATCTTGATGAAACCAAGTATAATAAAAAGATATTTTCTTTATGTCTCAGGCGATTCCACCAAAAATTCTCCAATTTAAATTTGACGGAAAAAGTCACTATACGCCGTTATATGATTCTAGGACTGCTCGACGACTACGTGACAATAATTTTTACTTAGTGGCCTTGCATTCATTATTTCAATCCAAGGTTCTACTAGAAGCGTTTGAATACTACACAATCATTGCTTAATTAGCTCACAGTAACATATATGTGAGTTAAGTCAATTTATACATCGAGAGCTTATGTTCTTTATCTGTGTTGTTTAGATAAGATTAGAATTTTTCAGCTTAATGGTAGTAACCTTATCTTTATCAGTTTTGAGGAAGTTGCTACAAAGCTTAGCAACTCAGAGCAAATGAGATCAAAGCTCCATTTTTAAATTGAATAGTAAATGCCATGAAATTGTACGCGGATGGCTCCAAACCGGCAGAGGAGACTGATGTGGGCCTACAATTAAGTACTTCGAAAACTTCGGGAAACACCCGAATATCTTCCAGGCTTATATAATACTATTGATAAATGCGTCCAGTTCAATATTGACAGAAATTTCCCAAAGCAGGACATTACTATTGTGTCTGATAAGCAAATAGCCATCAAGACGCTTAGTTCACATGAAATCAGTTCCAAGATGGCCTGGCAATGCATTAGATGAGCTACACACTAAAAAATTTTTGGTAAAATTCCTGTACCGTTTTGGTGCAATTTTGTCACCCTAAAACCGTGCATGAATTTTACTGGCGCAAGTAAACTTCCTACTCTCATGTAATTTTCTGTAGGATTTTTTCATTTAGCACGGAAAGCTCCTTGTATAATTCCCTCGGCACTGAAATTCCATAGAAAATTTCCAGGTTTAGAAAAATTACGAAGTATTTTTCCTGATATACTCGAATATTCACTAGAAATTTCAGTTATAATGAAATTACACAGGAAAATTCAGTTAGTATTAAATTTCCACATGAAATTTTGTTAAAACTGAAATTTCCACAGGAGAATCAATTAAGATTGAAATTTCCACAGCAAAATTCAGTTGAAATGAAATTTCACAGGAAAATTCAGTTAAAGCTGAAGTGTCATTAGAAAAGCTACTTTTTTCGGAGTATTTTTTCCCGAGCAGAAAAGTATGTAAGAGCTGTTATTTTGCAAATCTACTACTGATTTGTGCTTTGGGAAAAGGTTATTTCTAACTCAAGAGTCAGAAACAGTACACAGAATATAATTTTTAGATTTCGAGATAGGTTTGCATTTTTATTTTGTATTTGATATTAAAAATTTGATATAAATAATTACGAACGTAAAAGTTAAACGCAAGTATGAGATTAAAAATCTGCATTTAAGAAACTGTTTATTTATTGAGTATCTATTGACAAAAGCATAAAAACGCAACTTCTTTGTAGTGACCACTAACCTGAAAAGAAACCAAACTGAATACATGTCGATTGATATGGAATTTGGATTTGTAATCGCAGAATAATGCCGAATTTATAAATTTCATTGAATTATCATTTAAGAATTCATATTGAACTACATCTAATTAAACAATTTGAAATGATGCGAATCTGGTTACAAAAGAACACTCTACCTGGATTAAATATACATGACAACCGTCCGTTGCTTGATGTGGATAGATTTGGACATGTGCTGTGTCAAATATGCATAATTTTACCACGATTCGCTTACAGTTCCATAGGTTCTCTGTAGACTACTATATGTATGTAGCAACATGTACAAGAATATCCAGCAATCTACAGAATGTTCTGTGCAGTTATGAGCGAACATGACAAATTAGTGCAATATATAATAATAGCAGTCATATTCTGCTACATATTAGAAATATAATCTAGGTACTTACCTCTAATTTCTTTCCTTTCCACTGATATCGCAATTATGACTCCACATACGACTACAAACAACTACTAACGACTATGCAGGATTTAACATGATCACCCCACACCAGTGTGTGCATGCGTTCACTTATAATTTTACTCTTACGTGGAAAATTTCCCGTAATTGCTCTGTAATTTATGAATTTGTAATTTCAGTATTTATAAAAATTTAAAATTTACTTAATAAATTTCCGTAGAATTAAAAAAAGACTCCTATAATTGAGGTAAAATTTTGGAATTATAGAAAAAAATCCCAAATTTCAGTAAATTTTCCCCTGCTTTGTTACTTTTACTTCTTACCAGTAAGGAAAAATTTTACTTTTTGGAAGGAAAATTACCAACTTTTTTTAGAGTGTAGACAAAAGAATAAAATTAACCTTGTTCGGTTCCGGCTCTCACAAGAGTGGAAGAAATCAAAATAATCTTGCAAAAAAGGAAATGCACTGTTGAAAATTTTAACACTTTTTTGACTAATTTAATAGTCAGGAGAGGTCCACACTGTTTTCGTGTTATTTTGTCGAGAACTATGAAGTTTTAAATTTGACGAACAAAGATAGTCAAGTATTGTCTATTGCTAAGGGGTTATTTGTCCAACTAACACGTGGAATTATATACTTCTAGTCACATTTTATTTGATCTAGACTAGACAAATTACTAGCTGTTTAACTAAATGAATGCGATCTATTGGATGATTTAACACCGTTTTTAGCACAACGTCTTTTAAATATGCCACTCCTATTGCTTAGTGCTATAATATTCTCTCTTATAGACGTTTCTCATTATAAATATACAACCACTCATTCAAAGTTTTGGTTTCAAATAAACGTACTAATTTTAAAATGATTTTTGAGAACTATTATAAAATTAAGTGAATGTTTATGCTATTTGATTCAAATCTGAACTAATTACGTAATAGTTTTCCCAATACATCTTAAAATGTTTGAAATTTTTATTGCCCACTGAATTACGTTTAATAACACAAGGTTACACTGCAGGTCAGTCACATTTGGTGTTTGTTGGATATGTTATACGCAGAAACAAACTCGAAAACAAGAACACGTGCAATGCAGGTGGTGCGTATAATAATGCAATACCGTATTAGTTAGGGGGTTCTATATTTCTATCGAGGGAAAAAATTCTGATTGTTGATGCTCTGAATGTCTAGAGAAAATAGTAAATCCTCATATCTGAACAAAGAATTCACAACAATTTCTAGTAATTTCTGTTCTACTAACACATGTAGTCAATTCGTCTGACAAAGTTTAAAAAATCACACTAAAATATGTGACTACGCAAAATTACGCCAATACCGTGAATTTTTCAACAGTGTGCTCAGAGAAAAGCTAATTATTAGAGAATCTCAAGAAATAATAACCTAAAACTTTCTGGATCAGTTTAACCAGAAAAGTTACAGAATCATCATTTAATAAAGAATAAATATTCCACTTAGCAAGAATATGAAATGCTACATAAAAACATCACACTGAGGACCCACTAGAGGACTATCGTCGATTTGGCATTGAACCCACATCTTAACTAGTGTGTGAACCTGACGTTCTGTACCCGTTCAACTTTGATAGAAACGGGCACCATCAAGCCCGCTGGGGGTGTGTCTGGACGTAATTTGTAATAAGTTACTCTTTCAGGGTAGAGGACTATCAGTTAATCCACAAAAGTTGATGCTTTCACCAACATGAGGAAATCAATGATCTAGTGCATTTAGACTGTTTGGGCAGGAGCTAAATTAACCAAAAAGTAAAGTATCTGGGTGTTATCCCGATGCCAAACTGAGCTGCAAAAATCAGTTAGTAAAACAACGACCAGAACTTGCGCAAACTATCCGGCGCTGCAGGAGAGTTGCTGGTAAAACCTGGGACTAAAAACGAGGATGATCATAACTATATACTGCGTGATAAGAACAACGATAGATATGGGCAGTAACCTGGTCGAGAAGGACGGAAGTGTCCTCCGTAGTGAAGCTGCTGACCGCTGTCCGAGACAGGCTGGAATCACTGGTTGCAACAATCAACAGTACAGGACCGTTTCTTGAGACGCATTGTAAGTCTCCGCCGCTGGAGCTTTATGTAAAAGCGCTAACTAAAAATTCTATCCTTAGACTGAAAACCAACAACTTTCGGTACCCCCAACATTGGGGTTGGAGGGTAGGCTGATATCACGAGTATGATACTGGCGGGCCATTGCTGCAAATTCCACGAGCAGTATATCACCCGAGATTAGCTTCACCTGAAAAAGTGAAAATCTCCATACCGAACAGAGACCAGGTACGTAGTGATATCACTGATCTTGATGGCTGGTTCATGGACGGATCCAAATCCAGCAGGGCAGCCGGAGTCGATATTTGTGGCCCAGCCCTAATCAAAGGATATCCCTAAGCAACAGGTTTTCCCGCAGAGGTATTTGCTTTGCCCAGAAATGATTGTAAAGGGGCTATTGTAATCTAAGTCAGAACTAGTTGGAGAGTACAAACAAACCCTCGATACACTGACACGAGACTACACGCTGTGACCTGATTTTGGTGCTGGGACATAGGATAAAAGGCAATATAATAGCCAAGAGCTGCCCAAGGAGGCTCTAAACAGGACTCAGAGGTCCAGAACCCGTATGTGGGCGTTTCCAAGGACTCTGCTAAAAGGGACATTGTACCTGGTTTAAAGAAAAAGGACAAGGAAAATGGAGGTCGACTGAAGGCTAACTTCATACTTAAAGTGCTAATAGGAATGAGGGATTGCTATTTCTCTGATACCCTACTATTAATAGATCTATTCCAGCCCTCGAAGATTTTTAATTCCCACTGAACAAGATCTGGCTTTATAGACAACAACAACGCTGCTCGAGGGAACTAAGAGTTTTAATAAGACGGTACAATGAGCACCTAGCTTAAGTGCCTGGCTATAGGTTCCACTCTAACTTCAAAAAAAAATAGCAGGAATTACTTTCAGGCCAATGTAAACTTGAAAGGATATCTGAGTAGTAGAGTAAATTTAGGTTAGCGAAGGATCTGTAATGCAGATTTTTCTCAATATTCACACTTTCTAAAGGAATTGGATTTGAAGGCTAGCTGTAAAACACCAAAAACAGGGGATATAATAGAGCCCTTCGCTATGTGTATCACCCTCCATCTATACTACATACAACCTTATCTTTGCAAGATATCAATCAAGTAATATGAATTGGCTGTGGCGGAACTGCAAATAGCATCTTCTGCCAGACTTATGGTATGTAAGCGTCAGTTTCCTACTTTATTCTACAGTCTGCGTATCTTTATTCAGCAGATCATTATATAAATGTAGACCTTTATTTTATAAGATCATTCTTCTTAACTCATCAATTATACTGTTTATATAAACGAAATCGGCACTCGTAGAAGTCAGTTTTATGGCTTGATCAGCTGTTGTAGTTCACTCTTAAGCAACTGGCAAACCTTTACTTTTTATTCACGTTTTTGTGGATATGTATATATTAATGTTTAGTAACTGTGTGCATTCTATATACTTTGTTCCTTAAAATCAAATTTGAACTAACTACAAAGATAAGGTAGCCTTCTATTCGCTACTGTTGTATTTATTATCAAATATCACATGCTGACCAAGCGAATCAAATCATACAAAGAGATTATAAATATTTCTTTGTGTTCGTCATGTTTTTACAAAACGCAAAGCTAAATTAGATCATGAACTTCTGAGTTGCATATTTCGATAATAATTGTCGGTGTTGCAATAACAAAAAGAAAAAAATAGAAGCGATAAGTCCATACCAGCTTACATTGTAACTAGCACAGCACATAAGGCTAACATCTTTCGACTTTTTCGGCGCAATAATCGCCTTTATGACGCAATTGATTACGGCGTTTTTACTCTACAAGCACGCGATAATTATTTCATTCTTACAATTAGTGAACCGTATATATCGTATCACGTATCCATATAAGAATTCTATTAATATGTACTCTGAATTGGAAACAATTTAGAATTTATATATGTATACTCTTCAAAACACTAAAGAAGGATTGCAAAAAATGAGCTTTATGCTGCAGAAGATAGGTTTAGCGTCATAACTCCTGAAGAGGCTCCTCGGTATAATCTACATACTTCATATCAAACAATGAAGAATTGATTGTCGAGTTTGGATTTGATAATCGAAATGCAAACATTAAGAGTGCTGGTGCGGAACAAAAATTGGGTTTCAGGACCTCAGGACAATATTAATCGTATCTTCATAAGCATTTCTTCAAATGTAAGTAAATGTATGTGGGATAAAGATTTATTAAAACTATAACGAAAATTTAACAAAAATGCTGGTTAACTGCACGAGGTAAAAGAGACTTCATACGAACAACGAATAAACACAAAATTGCCGATCATTTGGGACATCATAAGGTGGCTGGCATGATGTACAGACTGTTCTGAATATCGCCGTATAAATAAAGCAACTGAGAGTTATACTTCCAAAGCAATCAACATTGTTTAAGAACAATCCCAAATTCGGTATCGAAAAAAATTGAATTTTACATCTTGCAAATTTAAAGCTCAACACCGCCAAATATGCTAAATATGCTATCTAAAATACTCAAGGCCTTAGGTTGGGTTGGAGAGGGAGGCTAGTTAAATATCACTAAGTCTACCATTCTTGGGCTCATTGTGCTACATCGTCGGGGATAACTTAATAGTGATTATAAATTCAGCGGTATATTCTTAGATAGTGGACCATTTAGACCAGAACTCTTTTTGTAAATTCACATTAGTGCGGAGCTTATAACAAGAATGCTGTGTTTCGTCCTTTGGATAAGATACCAGACGGAGTGAGCACTAGCTATTCTATGTTAAGCATGTAGAGAATTCTATTAGCCCAATTCTAAAACCTGGCAGCTTAGGAGTGGGTTAAATGCAGAGATCGTAGGAATGCCTTGTTCTCTAACAAAGGCCTGCAGATGGAAATAATTACAAGTTGTGCCTAAACACTGTTTCCACCTAAGATTCATTCTAAATACTATATGGGATTCCACATATAATGTAAAATCTATTTATTATTACCCTTGCTCAATGGATCAAATAAGTATCTCCCAGCATTCGCGAAGAGTAGGGAAGCAAGAAAATCTTACTCTGGGAGCAGAAATGGGAATCTGCAGTATTGTTATTGACAGCCAAGCAAAATAATTATTATTATCCTTTAGTAGTGGAAGAACAGTCTCAACAATCTTCCAGTTCCGATATCTGTGTCCTTGTTGCTTGAGAGAAAATGATTGCGAAAATTTGTTAAGGATTACATGGAATGTGACCAGAATAAATAATGAACTCGTAATTCTATTAAAAAAAAGGAGGAACGATGTAGGTTTCAAACAGATGCTGGCTCCAAAAATCAAAAGAAATTCTTTGGAAACCAAATGTAACAGCCACGTCATTATAGCAATTTAAAAATTTTTCAATAAGGCAGGTTCTTAAAATTTAATTACTACTTATCTCTTAGGTGATGATAGATTATTAAATCCTGCAACTTAATTTCTAATGCGTGGTGTATGAGATTATATAGTACACGTGTCATGCTGAATATAGTACATGTGAAAAGTAAAGCTAATTGGTTAAAAAAATAGCAAATACAAATATACAATTTGAATAATTTTTGCAGATGCAATAAATTTTATTAAAAATTTCATTCGCTTTAATATTCCACAAAGATATCGTTTTTATCATCTTTTAATATGATTATGATATGTTGCATTTTTTTGGATTAGCATTACTGTGAGCTCTTTTATGTTTATCAAAATAAACCGTTGTTAACCCTGTTTTTAAATATTTTAAATTTATTACTAAATTAATAAAAATACATTTAAAAAATGTAAATGCGTACAATCTAATAGCATTTTAATAGTAATAACATTGGTTCTATTAATATTATAATTGCTGTGCGGATCTCAGGTCTAGTTAGTTGTAGTATGAATCTTCCTTTACTAATCACAAATTAGTACAAAAATTCACAAATGATCAAACATTTACTCTAAGTTTTTACTTTGAATGACGTATAAAGCAACATGTGAAAGCAAAACACAAATTAAGGTGCTTGATTAGCTAGTTATTATGCGCGAAACAAAAACGTTGCAACAAAAATGTTTTCAAATGAATATAATACATGTCCTAGGTGCTGTGCTAGAGAACAGAAAATGCTCCAAGACGATGCCTTAAACGTCAATATGAAGCAAATCCTGTCAGATGATTTAAAAATCCTATATGAAACATATTATCTTAATATGTGAGAACATTATATTGGAGTAATGTTCTCAGTAATGTTTTGTGTTTAAGGGATATTTACAATTCAAAAGTCATCAAGCTATCCAAAGCTTGATTGGTAAATTATAATTTCCAGTTAAATAAGTTGAATATTCTTAAAAATTTCCTGCAAATTTGAACCATTAGTGCTTTGTTTTTTTTTTTTTTAAACAGATAATATAAACATATGTGATTCAATTTCTATAATTAACCGTACCAAACCAATTATGTCTTATGTCCTTAAAATTCAATTGCATCTGGAGTTTCCCTAAGTCACCAGAATATGGCCGCCTTTAACGTTATTAATCTCTAATTATCGCAATGAAACATTTACATTCTATGAGTTTCTTTTTAAATGCACATAAGAAATGAATGATATCTGATATGAAATCCGTTTTTAGGTAAGAGATCGTTCAAGAATCTTTCGATTGAATACTGAAAAAGTTGCCAACTGCAGTGCAGATAGGTCCGGGTCCTAGGAAAATAGTAGCTCAAATCAAAGGTACTTCAGACTTCATGATATGAACTTTGTATCATACATTGTATGTGAATTTTGGTGAAAGTTGGATATTAATGATTCCGTGGTGCCAAATTAATGCGATTAACCAGCACGTTTATCTATTATGGTGGCCAAGGACGAAATGATGGATATCAAATTATAGCAGTTATAGATATCATAAGTTGAAAAGAAGGGACGATGACTGATTGCCCTTAAATTAGTTGCCAAAGTGGTTACTAATTTGAGAGAGTACAATAGAAAAATAAAATACAAAGGAATAAGTGAAAATATTGGAGCAAATAAAAATTTAAAATCAAGATTTGAATGTAAAGTAATTATAACAAATGTAAGGGACTGAAACATGATACCCTTAAAAGAGATTAGGGAAGATCGGGGAAGAGACGCCAGTCTGCGTTCGACTATCGTCTAGGAATGCGACACTAATATATACATATCTTTCCGTTATTATATTAAGAGTACTATATATGCAGATATTATTTAAAAGTATTAAAGTGTTTTAGTTCAGAAACAGTGTTTGACTTACACAAAATACAAGTCAACATTCTTATTACACTTATTTATAATAAAAACCATTTGAGCATCAAGAGCATGCAACCACACATAGACGTCATTTAGCGTCTTTTGGCGGTGGACTATTTGGTCAATGATGACAACATTTGGTAACGACACGTTCACGTTCAAAAAAATGTTGACGTTTGATATAAAACATGGTCACTAACGATAACGCCAAAACGGAGTTCTATGTGGTGGCTGTGTGTGTCAGTATTCTAATCATCCCATCCTAACCTCAGATATCACAAAAAAATGAATCTGAGTCTGGAGCAAATAGTTCTGCTGCTTACATTACAGCAAAAAAATGATGACGATTTTCTTGTACACTGTTGAAAATTTTAACACTTTTTTGACTAATTTAATGGTCAGGAGAGGTCCACACTGTTTTCGTGTTATTTTGTCGAGAACTATAGAAGTTTAAATTTGACGAACAAAGATAGATATCACAAAAAAATGAATCTGAGTCTGGAGCAAATAGTTCTGCTGCTTACATTACAGCAAAAAAATGATGACGATTTTCTTGTACACTGTTGAAAATTTTAACACTTTTTTGACTAATTTAATGGTCAGGAGAGGTCCACACTGTTTTCGTGTTATTTTGTCGAGAACTATAGAAGTTTAAATTTGACGAACAAAGATAGTCAAGTATTGTCTATTGCTAAGGGGTTATTTTGACCAACTAACACGTGGAATTATGATATACTTCTAGTCACATTTTATTTGATCTACACTAGACAAATTTACTAGCTGTTTAACTAAATGAATGCGATCTATTGGGTGTTTTAACACCATTTTCTAAACACAACGTCTTCTTAATATGCAACTCCTATTTCTTAGTGCTATAATAGGAGAATAGAGACTTCTCTTTCGAGAGAGACGTTTTCTCAATTATAAATATACAGAACCACTCATTCAAAAGTTTTGGTTTCAACTAAACGTACTAATTTTAAAATGATTTTTTGAGAACCATTATAAAATTAAATGAATGTTTATGCTATTTGATTCAAATCTGAACTAATTACGTAAATAGTTGTTCCCAATACATCTTTAAGATGTTGAAATTTTTTATGCCCACTGGAATTAACGTTTAATAACACAAGGTTACACTTTGCAGGTCAGTCACATTTGGTGGTTTGTTTGGATATGTTAATACGCAGAAACAAACTCGAAAACACGTGCAATGCAGGTGGTGCGTATAATGCAATACTGTATTAGATTAGGTGGGGTTTCTATATTTCTATCCGAGGGAAAAATTCTGATTGGTTGATGCTTCTGAATGTCTAGAGAAAATAATAAATCCTCATATCTGAACAAAGAATTCACACCAAATTTTAGTAATTTCTGTTCTACTAAACACATGTAGTCAATTCGTCTGGCAAAGTTTGTAAAAATCAACACTAAAATATTTGACTAGCGCAAAATTAACGCCAACACCGTAATATTTTCAACAGTGTACTTTTCTTTCTGTTGCATCAAATAACTGTAAAATTTTGCGCGGCTGTTTCGCCATTACCAATTGTCTAATAATATAGTATATATAATTAAATCTTAACGTCAAATATCAACCTAACAATAAAATAAGGTAATGACCATTAAACATGACAAATATGACAAACCAACGGCTTCTACTCTATTAATTGTCGCTGGCAATCGCTTTTCTTCGCTGTGTGAACGAAGTTTAGAGTATGTTCACGAATTCCTCATGACCAAACCGGATATATTTTAGCAATTGAATTACTTTTGATTTAGGGCAGTACTAGAAATGACCACAACGCAAAAACAGCAAATTCGATGACCAGTTCATATATTTAGTGACATAGTTATGTGCCAAAAGACGCTAATTGTATCTAGAGCCAAAATTCTAATAGAATCTATTTGAATCTGTTTAAGCGAGAACCAAATTAACGATAAAATTAATTTAAATATTAGCTGAACAAAGAAATAAAAAATATATATCTAAATCTTGGGATTACAATGCGATCCTGATTCTGTACAATATTCAATTTTAGAGAACAAGTTATATGAATATGGTATACGAGGCAATGCAGCGAATTGGATTATTTCGTACCTACATGGACGGGTGCAATATGTAACCATACGTCACAGAAATGAAACAGATATTAAAAACTATAAGTCATCTTGTATTCCTATAGTGCACGGTGTACCACAAGGTTCAGTTTTAGGTCCAGTAATTTTTAATCTCTATACCAATGATATTTATAATATTGCATCCGATATTCTAGTTTTTATGTATGCAGATGACACTACTTACTGATTACCAAAAAAAATTTAAATCAGTAGAAAGCAACTGCAAACAATGCTATTAATCTCCTCCATCAGTGGTTTTTGTGCAAACAAATTAAGTCTGAATCAAGAAAAAACTAATTATCTGATATTTCATACTTATCAACGCCTGTATAATACAACGTGCAACATAAACATCGGCAGTCACCCGTTAAAGCAAGAACATAAGGCAAAGTTTCTAGGAATCTATTTACAGGATAACTTACTGTGGAATGAACATTGCGACAGATTAGTTAGTTTACTCTATAGTAAAATCTATCTTTTTAGGAGTTTAAAAAATTCCCTACCGCTAGAAACTTTGATATCCCTATATTATTCAGAGATACAATCCCGACTAACCTACGGCATACTTCTATGGGGGTCATCGTCGCCTGCGACAGCAGTGTTTATTGCCCAAAAGCAGTTAATAAGAGCGATTGTTGGAATACGAACAACGGACTCATGCAAGCCAATTTTTACATCCTTAAGAATTCTGACTTTGCCATGCCTCTATATCTTGGAAGCTCTCTTTTACATCCATAAAAACAAAGACAGTTACACCACAAACCAAAACGTGCATCATCATGACACTCGACAAGCGGACAATTTTCATTTGCCGAAATCTAAACTACAGGTTACGGATAAGGGTTTAGAATATATGGGCAGGAAACTTTATAACAAACTTGCAACAAAATACAAGAGTCAACCGAACAGAATATTTAAAGCAAGTGTAAAGATCTTTTTATTAACCAGAGCTTATTACACCGTCGAAGAATTTTTATTGTAATTAAGACAAGCTTTTTATACATATGTAAGTGCAGTTTGTCAGTAGTAGTAGTTCTTACTGTTATAATGTTCTTACTTACATTTTCTTCTTTTGTTTATTCTAATGTTTATTTTTGGTTTTATTTTTAAGGGTTTATGTACTGTTTAATTAATTTTATGTTTTTCTTTTGGGCAAAATGTACATGACTGATTCTATTATCTTTGGATACTTTGAATCAATAAAGAATTATTATTATTATTAATTAATTATCCGATACCTTTCATTCGTTAAAACTGGGCGTCTGCTATGGCAAGAGGCATTGCGATTTATTTTAATTATTACAATCTGCTTGGATGTTGCAATTACTCAAACTTTTAATTCTGTTATTTTCCAATTACATTACATTGTATTGGACTGATAAATATTCTCATTTGTTTTGTTATTTGAATATATACGTGACCTCTCTAAAAATGTGTTGACACACGTGCAACAATCGACATCAATATACGCAACGTATACGATATTAAAATAGAGCGAATGCGAGGTGCCTCTCACATCTGCTTTATTTACTAATCTTAATTTTTTTTATATTTTATTTTTTGGTTTTTTTTTTTTGAGGGGTTCTCTGATAAACGTAAGGAGCGTAATTTATAGGATATTATGTAGAATAAGAGAAGATCAGAATAGACTGGAAAATTCATCACAAGTATAACCTTATTTTTTCTCCTTAATCTTAGTTTAATCTGTTGCAATGGGTTTGATAACTGGAAAGGACATCCAATAGCGTCTCTGCAGTGTAAACGCTCACACTTATTCAATTCTACTTTGCTTCAGATGATTAATTAAGCAAAGGACAAACATTATTCTTTTCACCTTTCATTAGCTTTAGCGTATATTTTATGTATAACTCAGTTTTTGATTTAGTTGTTAAAGTTTGCTAATTATTTGAAGATTGACTAAAAGAAGCTGTATTTTGCGTAATTATTTTTAAAGGGATTTTGATAAAGTTTAAGCATATATGTGGTTGTCAGATTCCTTCGCTGCTGGGCCGATCACAATTGACTAAAGCGAGATTCAAACTAGCGGTACCAGTAATAGTTAAGACCCTAAACAAGGAACCTGGCCATCACAAGCCATTAACACACTGAGAAAAATAATTACTAACCATAAGTGAAAATTTAGTAGGTACTGACAACTAAAAAATTCATTTGTATATGGAACAAATGACCAAATTGTTTGTAGCAAGTAAATTCGTATGTCTAACGGTAATAGCTAAGACTAAGTAATTTTAGTTTTTTTTTTTTTGGTAAATGAAAAACACTATCTATTCTAAATCTTTTACATTATTTGGAGTTAATATTTATTTTGCTGGTATTAGTTACTACTCATTGATTGCTGTATATATCCATATTGCTTACAATAGATACTTTGTGTTTGGTACCACTATTACTTGATTGAATTTACTTACCACAATTAAACTGCGAAATATACCTATAGTACAAGAATAACGTATATACTACAAGGAAATTATTTATTCCTCTATAGTTATCGTAACTGACTTTGACAGGCTTCTGTCATTTTTATGAAATATTGGTTCACCTCAGATCAAAAAGATAATCACCTCAACACAAGAATAATAGTTAATTACTGCACACTTTATTTATAAAAAGCTAAATCCTAAGCCCATGCTCCACCTAAAGGTACTACACGAGGCTACCTATTCTATGTATATAGTACATTCCATAGCAATTGAAATGTTCCTACTCTAATTAAATAATTTTCTTAGAATTGTTAATAACAAAAATATGTGAAATGTGATTAGTTCACATAATCGCTAATCTACTGTAAATCGGTGAACTATCAGTTGTTAGAATATTTGTGCCCATGGAACGACTTTAGTTATCTCCCGGCATTCACCAAAGAGTAAGGGAAAACCATGACAAAAACCTTACTCTAGGAGGATCTGTGAAAAAGACCTTGTTACTGATAGCCGCCAAATAATTATTATCCTTCTGAGTGCTGAAGAAGCAGCCTCCATGTTTCATTAATTCCGACAGCCGTGTCTTCACGTAGCTGTTGCTTTTTCACACATCATGAATTGGAAGAAGAAACAGGAAAAAAAGTAATGACCTAAAAGCAAACAATACAACAACAGTACCTATTCTAATACTTACTTAATTATTCTAACCAATAATAATTAAATTAAGGAACTATGTTTTAAATGTATATTAATAAGCCTTAACCATGCTAAAACTATAATTTAACACTGATTCCGACCACTAAACAGCATAAAATATTAATTCATAAATACGTACAATGCCACTAACTATCTAAATATCATGCCACAACTTATCTAGTTCTTTAGCAGCATTACTAAAAGATTCCCACCATTCGACCTACTCATTATCTCTGTTTTATTTACCTCAGAAGGATAATATTCAGAATCAGATTATTTATAATTTTACTATAATATTTACTAAAATTACTGAGGTGTGTAAGAATGATTTACATTACAGCGCGGTTGGTGTCATTTATAGCGCGAAAATTCAGATTTGAGCGCTGTAAATAGCCTAAAGCACGAGATTTATATTAGATCAGTGCTCGCCACTGTAAGAGAAGGGTATCTCGCACCATCACGATAGGGAAATCTAAAGCAAACGTGCGAGCGCTATAGTACATTATTCGGCCGAGAAAAATATTTAGAAAATCTTATTTAAAAAAAAAATAGGCTAACGTTAATAGCTATCTATTGGTACCACTGCGTTTTGACAACTCAAATCAGCCTGCAGCCTGTGTCAAAGTGAATTTCCGATAATTTTAGAATATGTAAAACAGCAACAAAAAAGCCGGTAAATTAAATTAAAGGGATATATGTATTTTACATCGGGACAATCTGTGAGATGAGAAAAAATGCTGTGCGTTTAATAAATAAAAATAAATAAACCTATCGGTGCATCAGGTAATGCTGTGTTTACAGTTGCCAAGCCTTACTTTTAATGCATAGGTACATGGATAGATACATTCTTTATTGTCGCAAGCTTAAAAAGTAGCTGGACAGTGTCATAATGCATAATAAAAAAATATTATAAATACACACCATGATCAAATATATAATAAACATGTAAAGAGGACAATTTCTCATTTATACTAACGGAATAAAATGCATTGGATGCAAGCATATGTTTTATTATCCTATTGAATCTATTTTTATTAGGGCTTTTCACATATTGGGGTAATATATTAAAAAGTTTAACACCTGCAGACGATGGAGACTGCTTAGAAATATTCAATTTGTTTAAATTTAATTTAAAATCACCTTTATCTCTCGTATCATATGAATGTAGGTCCCCATTTTTAGCAAAGTTGTTTTTTTTATCAAATATATAAAGAAGATCTAGGATATCAATGCAAGGGACCGGAATTATTTTATATTTAATAAAATAAAGACGGCATGACTCACAAATACCTATCTTAGATATACATCTAATAACCCACTTCTGCGCCAGAAACATTCTATATATAATTCTAGAATCGGCCTCATTAATACCTAATTCAAGAATGGACTAAAGAAATGATAAGATCAATGCTACTGTTCCTCTCAGTGACCGAGTTTTGAAAGCAAGCTTTATTAATCCTGGAGACCATCCCAGCCCAGTACGCACCCCAGTCCGAAGTTTCGTCTAATTCGACGCTGAGGAAATTTTACACCCTTCACAGACCGAAGAGAGGCACCATGCAAGAAAACGTCAATGTCAAAATTGTGATTTGATTGCTTGGAATGGAAGAACATATTGTTAGTTTTAGATAGGTTCATCTGCAACTTATTCGCAGAGAGCCTTCCCTCCAGCTAGACCAACAGCGCAGCCGCTCTATCACGCAATGAATCAGTGCCCGTAACAATGCAGTTGTATTGTCAACATATAAAAATAATGAAAACTTGATAAAATTAATAATGTCATTAATAAAATTGGGCCTAAAACAGGTCGCTGGGGAATACCAACAGTAACAGGTAAATGTAAATCAAATTAATATCGAATAACTATTACAAAACGCTAAATATGTTGTATATTGTTTATATGCAGCATTTTTTTTAATGTAGTAACAATAATGTAACAACAAAGTTTGGATTTTGGATAGAGGATAACAAGAAAAATGCATATGTTACCTCCACTTTATCTAACAGAGACGCAATCTATGTATACATACGCATAAATATTCTATTAAATTGATTACGTTATTGTGCTGGTGGATCAAGCACTTTATAATTGATATAAATTGATGTAAACAGTTTTTTTATTACTTATTATAACCAGGCAACTTTTATCAGACATTGCGATCTTAGATGATCAACGTTTTACGGCATTTAATTTATTTAACATTGACCTTAATTTTGGCATTCTTTATCAAGGTCTACTGTAAAACTCAAATTAGATAAATACGTTGAACTTAGTTTATCATTAGTATTACACATGTATATATCAGAAATTTAGAACTGATCAAATTTTATAGTAGTAATGGTTCTACTCCTACAGTGTTAATTGACTTTGATCAAAAGTTACATAAATTACAACAGTGGTTACTCTTGTAACCACCGTTGTAATGTTTATATAATTTCTATATGGATATTCTTATATTTATTATAAAAATATATTGATGCCTGCACATGCAATTTCATTTACATAATCCTAGAATATATAAACAAATGTTTATTACCTTTTATATATTTTCTCGGACATATTAAATCACTTCTTATTTTAATCCTGCATGATTTATTATCTAAATCGTGACGAATTTACGCAAACATATACTTAATGTTTGTTTATTTACATATTGCATATTTATCTTTCTTTGTAATTGATATGCTTTGAAATTTATTCTAAAATAATTTTAAATATGTATAAGCATGCGTTAATACTCAAAATTTTCCAGAAAAAAAATGGTGGATTTTCATTTTTAAACAATGAGAACTGAAAACACGTGTATTCATTATAGGCGCAAAATAAGATAAGATATCTTGTTTTAAAATTTATAGCTAATATTTACAGGATAAGTGACTAAATAACGCCACGAAAACCATTACAGCTTCTTTGCTACAAAGGACAGCCCGGTTGTAGTCATTGTGTAATTGATGGATAATAAAAGAGAATAACGTAAAAGAATTACGAATTATATTTGAGGTATGAAATATTGCAGTATTTGTTTAACAACAGAATACTTAAATATATTCTAATTCTTATATATATTTATATACATTATTTTTAGAAAAAAAAGAGAAGAATTTTTAATTATCTAGAAACTCCCATTTTCATCGATCCTCTTGATATCCTGAAGGCTTGCGTAGGTTTAAAAGAAAGCTTTTACGCATTGACTACTCACATCTTACTTTCATCAGTAAACAACAATGTTTTAAAACGTCTCCGGAGGTTGGATTTTTCGCTGCCTAGATATCTGTGAAGGACAAATAATGACAAAGCATTGATTTCTTTATTGGGATCTTAGTGAAATGCATTTAAAAAGTCACTCTACTTTCACAAGGGTTAGATTTGTTTCCCAATATTGTGAATCTGATGGGAACAACTCCCCA
>RXPK01003066.1:0-42967 GCA_004143645.1 Protaetia brevitarsis | reverse complement strand
TTAATAACTCAATAACATGACTTAACTAAGGTTACTTATTTACATATAATAATTATAATAATTATTAAGTTCCAACAGATGAAGATCCAATTACAGGACAACAATTACTATCATTAAAACGTACATATGTAGGTGGACTAAAAGTTAAATAAACTATGATCTAAACTATACTATAACTAAACCAGTTGGAGAAAAAACAAAAACAAACACTTAGTTCTAGTTCTTAAAGGTAATACAATAATAATAATAATAATAATAATAATATATATATAAAAAAAAAATAAGCTAAAGATAAGCAACGCTGCTATTGCAGTTATCCATAATGAATTTCAGTGAGCAAAAATTTATGTCAACATTAGGGATAGAATTAAATATCTGGCACATTACGATATATACGGATTTAGAAAGCAAATTAGTTCTGGGGTAGCGGATAGTAGAAGGTCTTGAAACTTCTAGTCGATAGCCTAGGAACATTGAAATTGATTTGATTAAGTAAAGATTGCGAATCTATAAGATTATTTAATAAGTTAAAGAGAAATTTAATACTAGCTTTGTTGCGTCGGAGATCCAGGGAATCGATGTTAAACATGCTTGAAAGAAAACCTTGAGGAGGATATACAGTTTGTTGTCTGAAATACAAATACTTTAGAAATTGGCGTTGAACTTGCTCGAGAAGGTAAATACAACAATTATATATGGGAGACCAGATAACAGAGGCATACTCAAGTCTGGATCGAACAAAAGCGTAATAGAGGGTCATAACACAATCGGTACGAGAAAAACGTCTAGAGGTTCTAATTATAAAGCCAAGCATTTTAAGAGCGTCACTACAAATGTCAAGAATGTAATCAGCAAACGACAGTTTGCAATCAAAAATCACCCCGAGATCCTTAGTAGTGATATTTCTCTCTAAAACAGTGTTGTTGTAGTAATAAGTATGCGTAATAGGTTTAAGTTTTCGGGAAAAAGTCATTACCTTACACTTGCTGACGTTCATGTTTAACTTATTAGCAGTGCACCATTCGCTTACAGTATCACTCTGGTTCTGGAGATAAATACAGTCATTAGAACATTGAATAGCAGTAAATATTTTAATGTCGTCAGCAAAAAGAAGTTTCTGGCAGGACGAATCATTACAAATATCGTTAATGAAAATAAGGAATAAAAGTGGGCCCAGATTAGTGTCTTGAGGAACTCCAGAAGTAGGGCAGAAACAGGAAGAGTTGTAGCACATATATCTCACATAATTCTTTCTATCTTTCAGATAAGACGTAAACAGAGTAACAAGTTGAGTTGAAAAACCAAAAGCATCCATCGTATGTAAGAGGAGATCATGGTCAATACGATGGAAAGCTTTGGTGAAATCCATAAAAATAACATCAGTTTGTCTATTGTTGTCAATGTTGTTCGATATGAATTCAGTAAATTCAGCTAAGTTGGTAACAGTCGAGCGTTTACTGATAAAGCCATGTTGGTTAATGGTTATAAGTGGATGTATTGAAGGACAGATACTGGAGTAAATGCACTTTTCAAAAACTTTTGCAAAATTATTGATAATAGCGATTGGACGATAATTTGCAATATCCTGTTTATCACCTTTCTTGTAGACAGGTACTAAACGCATAGTTTTCCAAACATCAGGAAAAGAGGCAGTGCGAACGGATATACGTCTTTTACTGATACTCTTTATTTATGAAAACTAAATTATTACAAATCATCCCAACCCCGTGCTCCACCTAAAAAAAGGTACTACACGAGGCCACCTATTCTAAGTATTATATGGGCTTTTACTGATACTGCGAACTGACTTTTATAGATCTTCTTTAAGGAAATATGGACATGTGCTGTTTCTGCATATACCAATTCAATTAAAATTAATAATCACGTCGAAACGTATAAGGAATTAAAAGGCCGTTGATAAATTTTCATGCAAACACAATATCCACGACAAAGGACGCCCATTGTACCTGTTCGAAATACGATTCCGATCACGATTCTCAATAACATTGTTACCAACCATCACGAACGCTTGGAATACAGTCGAAATGATGCGTTTTTCGAATCGTGCCACTTTCCAATCTCCTTCCTCAATCAACTATTTCATTTATGTCGCACAATTATTATTTGTTTATGCATCCGTAGACTGGCCTGAATATTAATGTTTCTTCTACGACGTCATTATGTCTTTTATGGCGTCTTTTAAACCGATCCCTGTGTGTGGTTTCGACAGTGACAGTTTCTGTATACCTACCAGACCATGGTGAAATTTTACGAAGACAGAAATTTTCTTCGTTGTTTTTTTAAGAGAAATCACGATTTCGTAATAATCGGAGATGAGTAAGAAGGAGTGTCCATATAACCGCTGATATTTTTATATACATAGTTAGATTGAAATGGTAAAGGTTATGCGAATTCACAAATGAAATTTTATTCATATTTATTTAAAAATTCTATTATACAAAGTATGTACTCTCAAAGACAAAAGTTTTGACTCAAGTTTGACATAAATAGAAATAGATGCATCGGAGTTTCTTCAGTATTCAATATTTCTATCTTTAATTTTGAGTCAAAACTTTCGTCTGCGATGATACCTATAATATGTCTTTTTATCATAACTCTTTTTCACATTTCAGAAAAATATATCTTATATGCATGGAAATTTATAATATAATCACAAACGTAAGAAATTTTCCTCATTAGAAGTAACAAAAAATCATTTCTCCACACTGTGCGGTTTCAACCAAACACATTTGCATCTAATTTAAATATTATCTTACGCACCGAAGATTAAGCATACCTACATAAATTTACCGGTTAAGACATATATATACACACCTCGGCAAAATGTACTACATACATTCCTAATATCCTTAACGAGAAAATATGTGAGGAAACATGGTTATGTTAATAAATATGTACGCTTTACCAGTACGACCATGACCTTGCTAGTGTTTCTTCCTTGGCGAATGTGTTTGTATGTTCTTCTAAGTATACATGTATATTCTGTTCTCGGAAACTACAAATGCGTTAACAATAGATGTAGGTATGTAACATTATAGAGAATATCTGATAGGTCCAATTTAAAATACGGTTTTGTAATGGTGTATGCAATAAAATCGGTGGAGAGGTTAGTTTGGAATTAAAAATACAAACTAATCTTTGCTGAACGTGATATGAAATCACCGGAGAGTGTAGTATGTATACGAAGCGTTAAAATTAATATCTTTCTAAAATACATAGAATATTTCCCAACTAATATTTTGAAACATCGACATTATTATTAGATATACTTTGTATCGTGTGCTCATTCAGTTGGTATATGAGGGAGTAGTCTGTTGTGTAATAATAAATTCTTTCCATTGCTTACGAAACGTTTTCAGTTGGTATTCCTTTGTATGTACGTCTTAATAAAATAGCAGAATAAATTAACGAATGAAAGAATGCGTTTGAATAGCATAAAACAAGACTGCTATTTAATTATAATAAGCATTTTAACTTGCTAATTATGCAATGTCTATCAATACAGTTAGCTTTATTAATGGATATTGCGTAATTATCAAATGTTATTTATACAGGGTGATTCTCAATATATGCGACAACCTTTAAGAGCTGATTCCTGAGGTTATTTTGATCATAAAAGTTCATATGAGTATATGTCCAAAACGGTTTGGTTTTAAAGTTATTGAATGTTTAATAATAAATATGAACTATGACTAACACGATATAATATCATAGTTGGTTCTTCAAAAACTATTGTGTTGAGAGGGAATTGTTTATTTGTCATTTCAATATTTGTCAATAGTTGTCAGAGTATTTATTGAGTTTATTGCCAGTTTCTGTTTTCTAAAATGAATTACACGAATGCTGAGATGTGTGATATGTATTTCGTTTACGGTCTTGCCAATGGAAATTCGCGCTGCTGCTAGACGTCTTTATGAAGAACGATACCCGAACCGTATCATCCCGCATCATTCAATATTTGCCCGTCTTCACCAACGTCTTAGTGAAACGGGAAATTTAAAAAAAAAACGGACGACTGATAACGGGCACCCATCTACAGTTGAGAACTCCACAAGTGAAGATGGTACTAAATGAAATTGAGGAACATCCTACTACAAGCACCAGAAAAAATGCGTTTGCTTTAAGGCGAATCTGGACGGCCTTTTAATGAGATTCTCTTCCAGGAGATGGTGCGGATCCTTTTCCGCTGTTTTTAGACATACCAATCAAAATATTTTAAATTTGATAAAGAGATTATTTGGAAACAGTATTTAAATTGCGCCAACGTTTATTTTTTTTAAATTTTTGTTTTTTTAATTTTTTGTTTGGTTCTATTTGGCTTCCAAAAAGAAAAATAAAAAAGTGGTCAAGGGCGACGGTTCAGCGGTCCTTACTAATACTAAAACATTTTTTCATTTCTTTCTGATAGACAAATAGCGTCCGAAAGAGGAAAATGCGTTTTCTCTTTGATCTCGTCCGCCGGGACAACCATAACTAGGACGGTAGCATACTCGTCGAATTGAGTGCGCTACAGAATGATACCAGTCGAGTAATCAGATCTTTCAAAACATTAGTTAGTCTGTCATATGAACTTGAATGTATAGGGTAAAAACTATTTCATCTGGTTTTTTTAGAAAAATCAAAATTTAAAATGCAAATTAAGAAGATACTATCAGTAATTTTATTTGATTTACTAGGCTACAAAAGAATACTATTAATCAGAAATACATAATATAGCACTAATAGTATAATCCGTACTATCAATCAGTAGAATCAGTGACTTATTTTATAAATTGAGTAACTGCTGTTTTCCGAAAACTGAATTATTTCGAGGTATGCACAAATGTGAACAGCATTTGTAGAACATGTGATTGCAGGAATAAACCTCAAGCGATAGTTAGATCGAAAAGAAAGATACCTCTTATCTTTTTGAATGGTATGAATTGTTTGCCTTCTATATTACATGTGCCCAAAATCAATTGCTAAGATTGTCTAGAGTATTCGCTACGTTTCATTGAGTGTTATTCTATACCTGTATCTATGATTTTACGATACAACTTCCTATAGGGTAACTTGTGATAAATGAGTCAGGGTGCCACACACTGTCACAAACATATAAACCTCACTCAACACACACACAGACATCGCACACCTGTAGTCAAGTACCTGTTTTTTCTCTGGAACTGACTTAGCACTGCAGTTATTGTATGAAGAATATTTACTTTCTTACAAGTAGCAAACCGCATTATCTAAAAATGGATAAAAGATACTCGTCAAAGCGCGAAAAGAAAAAAGGCTTCTTCTAAGATTTAATATTCTATTGTACAAAATGTAAGTTCCATATTTACTTACCTAGACATTTTATTACTTTTGCATTGCGTATTTCAGTGCGTCAAAATCCAAAAATAATTCTAGGGCGGTCAATATAAATGACTATGATACAAAGTATGTAATCTAAGCAGATATAAAAGAAATTGTAATTTATAGGTACATTACACCCAGTCAAAAAAATGGCTGTATGCATTTTTTTATTTGCATTTTATTGATGTTCTGTTTCGTAATACCATTGGCATCAAGGAAATTATTGAAGTGGTTTAGTATTTATAATTATGACTCGTTAATAAAAAGTAGATACATTATCTATTATTAACATCTACACATTTTAAGAATTTCCCACTTATTTAAAACATAGGTAGGAAGTATGTTGGGTTGTGTAAAATACACAAAAAGACAGTACTGAAAGCAGAATTGAATATCCTTATATTTATGCCTTACGTGATGCCATAGCAGACCATCTGTACGTAGATATATCCTCAAAACAAACATCGGTCTGTGCGTTAGGTTACGATAGAAGCCGGCGCCCTGTCGGCATTTGATGGAAAAAAGAAAAATGAATATTTCTGTTTCGGGCGTATTTAGTCCAAATTCAAAAATTTAAAAAAGTTTTGTCATTAAAGACATTGTCTTCACATGCGCCGTTGAGCCGATTTTAGAAATTATTTTTAATAACAAACTTTACAACATTTAAAAATTTAAATACATAGAAAATAAAAAAATGAAAACGTTGGCGCAAATTCAAACATTATTTTAAGACAAATACATTTTAAAATTTCAAAATCGGTCGTACCGTTTTCCCAAAAAGCGCGGAATACTTTTCCGAGATATTTATCTCTGTCGCACACTTGGACGTCCAGATTCGCCTTAAACATTAGTCAGGCCACAGTTTGGAGAATATTGAAAGATCAACTGTTGTATCCATAACACATCCAACGTGTGCAGACACTTTTGCCGGCAGATTTTCCGCAAAGAGTGGCTTTTTGTCAATGGATGCAACACAAAATCGCACAAAATCCTGACTATTTGGGGCCGACATATGGGCCGAAGAAAATCCGCACGAACTAGTGAATGCCCGTCATCAAAATCGATTCTCTGTCAATGTGTGGGTCGGAATTGTTGGAGATCACTTGATAGGTTGAAGAGGAGCTACCACTACTGCTGGAAGAAGTTCTGTTGCAATTAATATTACAAATGTATTTTATGCATGACGGTGCTTCAGCACATTTTAGTTTAGTTGCTCGCGAGTTTTTGGACAATACGTATCCAGATCGGTGGATAGGACGGGGAGGTCCACAACCGTGGCCTCCTCAGTCTCCAGACTTAAATTCTTTGGACTTTTTTCTCTAGGGTCACCTTAAATCATTAGTTTATACGACTCCCATTGAAAATGTCGATGAACTGAGAAATCGTATTAACTCAGCTTTTCAAACAATTCGAAATACCCCTGGTATTTTAGAACGGACTCGTCAGTCAATACGACGGAGGATAAAAGCTTGTATTGCAGTTAGGAGCGGTCATTTTCAACAGTTAGTATAAGTTAATTTTGTTTTACTAATTATTTTACCAATTATTAGCAGCGCGCGAATTTCCATTGGCAAGACCGTAAACGAAATGCATATCACACATCTCAGCATTCGTGTAATTCATTTTAGAAAACAGAAACTGGCAATAAACTGAATGAATACTCTGACAACTATTGACAAATATTGAAATGACAAATAAACAATTCCCTCTCAACACAATAGTTTTTGAAGAACCAACTGTGATATTATATCGTGTTAGTCATAGTTCATAATTTATTATTAAACATTCAATAACTTTAAAACCAAACCGTTTTGGACATATACTCATATGAACTTTTATGATCAAAATAACCACAGGAATCAGCTCTTAAAGTTTGTCGCATATTTTGAGAATCACCCTGTTTACATTTAATTGATACTGCTACAATGACAATTCAAACATAGTTTACTTTCAAGTTAGTATTCTGACTTATATGACAGGTAGATAAGTAGAAAGTTCATTTTTATTTATCATTGACATACCTACCAGCTATATGATTATTTGCCGTACCCCTCATTAATATTAATGTTGCACTTTTAATATCAAAGATTTTATTAATTACATACACGCATATATACACAACTGTATAGTATATTGAAGTGGAAAGTCTTGAATAGAATGAATATGTTAATGGCCTATTCTCCTATTCTATTATATAGACGACTGTGCCTTTATATTATGCAAACAAATCTAACGGCAAAGTTAGAAAGTGTTGATAAAGTTATTAGCGATTGTAAAAGGGAAGAATGAGACATTGAGATATCAGGAATATAATAAATCAGTAATCAAAATGAGTGTGAAAATATTATTAACATTACTATTTTAATAGTGCCCCTGCGCAACAAAATAAAAATGTTAATATTTCAAGTAAGAAATAAAAGCAAAATATTGGATCAAAAGATATATAAATTCTGCTGCATCTAATGGAGCCCCTAAAAATCTTTTCCGACGGGAACATTGGCTTAAAACCTGATTTGTTCTGTACTTTGGTAATAATAGAGTTATTAATTATTTTAACATTTTATTTAGTATCGCTTTTACTTTACGCCCTTACACAGTCATTTATTTTTGCTAAAAGTTGCTAAACATCTTCTTAATATTTTTTTGTTGTTTGGTGCACCTACAATACTGCAGTCCGATAATGGACGGGAGTTTGTCGACAAAATTATTGAAGATCTAAAGAAACTGTCTCCTGAATTAAAAATAATTCGCGGTGAACGTCGACATAATCAATCTCAGAGCAATTTTGAGCGTGCGAATCAAGATATAAGAAATATATTAAATATCTGGGATGCAGCAAGAAAAATGTAATAACTGGAGTAAGGGCTTAGATTTTGTGTAATTTATGAAGAACCTAGTACATACTTCATTTTGGAATTCAAAGAAGTCCCAAATGTAAGGTAATGTTTGGCCAGCCTACAAAAATTGCGCTTACCTTGAGAAGCCATGCATGAATACTGAAGAAGATCTAGAAAAAATATTGGAAGAAAACCTATTCTTGCTACAACAATTTATCCCTGAAGAAAATTTTTATGAAAATGTAACCCAACATCAAAATTCATCAGAAAATACTAACTCAAGCCAAAATTTAACAAATAATAATCTGCAAGAACAAAGTTCCATAGAAAATAACTTTGCAGGAGGATATTTTGTTTGAAGACACAACAATAAATGCTGTGCAGGGTGAGGCAATACAGAATAATAATGTAGAAGATTACAAAAAAAGCGAAGAACTTTGACAAAGAAATAAAACAATGAGAATTCCCTGTCGAAGTGATGTGTTCAAAAATTCGGCCTTCTATTTTTGAACACATCACGTTCACATTTTCAAACGTTTTAAAACAGAGTTGGATTCACACAACGCAAGGAATTTACTGTCTTTTATTACTAAATACAACATAAAATCTACATTTTTAATATTTTTTTCACGTTTAAATGCTATTATGCTTTATATTTCACTTACCAGTTCGTTAGATGTCACCCTTGAGGTTATTGTTGATTGTTAACCTCTCAAATAGCAAGTTTTTGTGTATCCACTTATCGTTTACCTTTCTAATAGTATATTTATGGTGCTAAAAATGTATTTTTAATGTCAGAAAAAGCATAAATAAAGTGTAGAAATAATTTATTGCTGAACGGCGATGGAATTTTTCGTCAAACAAGGCCGTTTAAAGTGAAATGCGCTTAAATATTTTAAAGTGTTTAGGCAGGTATGTTTTTTTATCATATATACGAATATTTTCACTGCTCGTTAGGTAAATGTTATTGTATCATGTTTTTGGACTGCTTTTATTAATATTTTAAATGCATTTGTAACAGTTTCTTGCAAATACCCCAACAGAATTAATTGCATTATCGAAATGCTATTTGTGATCAAGGTTATGTCACTACACGTTCGTGTGGGTATTTGTAGGAATGTGACTAATCCCATTGTAATTGCCGCATCAAAACAACGTTTATATAGCATTATTGAGAGGTAAATAACAGTATGTTTACATAGTCATCATTTTAGTGTCGTAATATTTTTTTCTGTATGACCTTCCTTCGTTTTAATTTGTTCTAGACACGATTTCAGTGCAGTAAAAAGAAGTTCTATTTATTATATGTCATGCGTTTTGTGTCTAAATGGATACTTTCGCATGGGTATGAGTAATAAATTAATAATTCAATTATTTGAAACTGCAATGCAGCTACTGTTGCGAGGTGCTTGTTATTAATAAATGTTTGCATTAACAGGAAGTCGTTTATTAATTGCAGGAAGAATAAATTTGCGAGCAATTCCTTCTCGAAGCATGAAGTTCTCGTTAGTCGCTGCGTGCTGTGAATAAACGATTTTAGGATTCATTTTATATTTGTGAGAAAGGTAGGTGGACATTTGATTAAACACAAGGACGAATTTTTGTTTTTAATTGAGAGAGAAATCGCGTTGAAACCGGTTTGAGCGGATTGTAACGTATTCTTTTAATTTTTTTTTTTTTAATGAAGTAATTCATTCAAGCGTATCCGAACACACGATTGACGATTGGCGAAGAATCGAATAACATTTCCTTCGATTCATTTAAAACGTACTTAGGCAGATGAAAATGCTTTTTTTCGCTCTTAAAGAAGCTGTTGCATCACTTTATTTGTTTAGATTGCTGCTTCGTACACTTCGTTTCGTTTACGTGTCAATGAATTAAAAAATAATATTTACTTGACCTTGCTTAGCACGCCCGATAGCCATAATCTCCGTGTTGCTTTTGTTCTGTTCTCATTGTAAATGGTGATGTTATTATTATGTCACACTTATAGCTTTGGCGTGACTCGGCGTCAATTGTAAAGATATCAGTTCCACTTGGGTCACACCTTGGCCATTGTGTTTGTTCTACACGAGACTTCAATTTGTTCAGTGAAGAAACTGTGTCATCGCAATCAAACGAACAAGGAGTGTCGTTGTAATGTAGATATCGGAATTGTGTATTAAGCATTATATTCTCCTTGGGTCGCAAATGATAGAATAGGTAGCCGAATGCTTTTAGTCTTACATACTTGGAAATTGGTTATCATTGCCTTTGCTTAATTAGTAAAAGAAATATTAATATACTTGTGTATACAGAATGACTTCATTATTTTCTTGGATTATGGCTTGTTGTAATAAGCGATTTTTTTGAGATCTGTTATCAGATTACTAATTTACAAGTACTATAAGAGCCTAGGAACCCAAAGAATTTAACACATACACACAGAAATGTACTTTTGATAAAAAAATTATAGGCGAACTATACAGGGTTTTCCACGGAACTGGCTGGTTAGAAGTTTTCCGGCTTAACGAAATTCCTCAGTTTTAAAAAATTGGGGTTTGCAACAATTTGGCACTTACTTTCTTTCTAAAATATTTTCACCTTTTTTGCACTTCCGGTTAACCGGAAGTCGCCACGAACTTTGTTATTTTAAATGGAACAGCCTATATATTATTATATTTTTGAATTTACCATAAAATTCTATGGCGATTACCATTAGGGTATCTTATACCTATCCTCAACTGTTTCTAAGATATTACGATTTTGTTAAAATGACATTTGTGTATGTATTAATTAATTCTCACTTGATTTAAGTGTCAGAAATCTCCGACTTTGAAATCAACAAGTACTAACATTGTTTTACCAAAACGTAAGAAAAAAAAATCAGGAAAATTATACAGGGGGTTTAAAATTAGTGACATATCCAAGAATTTTGAATGTTGCAAAACTTAATTTTTTCAAATAGAACACCCTGTACATTTTTCTATTTTTGGATGTACAATTAAATTCTATGCCGATTTGCTGTAGCATTCCCTATACCCACCTTCAGTAGTTTTCTTTTAAATTACTCGTTTTGTTTATTACCGCTTTCAAATGGCCGAATAATTTCTATCTAGTGGGCCATGACATTAACATCACAGCAATTTATTATTATTAGTATAGTATTATTGTTTATAATCATTGTTTGTTACACGTCGCGTGTTCAGATAAATGCATATTATTATGGAACTTATGAATTAGATAATGAAAAATATTGAAGGAGCTTATTTTAACCTGGATACTAAAAATTTATTTTACATTCACTGAGAATGCAGGAAGAACTTATAGAGAATTTACGGTAATTATAGGAATTATTTTTCGGCTAATATATCTAATAAATTCAGAAATCTTTGAAATAATACATTACACAGATTCACACTGTACGCAACTTTAGGTACTACCAAGCAAGATTTAATGATTCGTGTGACGAGAACGTTTGATGAATTAGACCCAGTTGAAGTGAGAAGAAGTATAAGGCGACACATTAAGACGTCGAATAATAAAATGCTTGGACGTAAACGGAATTCACATTGAGCATTTTTTTTATGCTCTATGTCATGGTTCAAGTTTATGCTGCTTGTAAATTGCATTTGTTAAATATGCATGTATCTAAATATTCTTTCATAAGAACCTTTATAATTTTGAAAATACTTTAATATATCAAAAACTTTAAAACATTTGTCTGACAAGCACACTACGTTTTAGTGAAACAATTTTTGTTATGTTGTCGTCGTTTTCGTTTATGCCATTTCCCTTAATTTGAAACCAAGCTATTAAGAGAAATCATTTCAAAATTTTCTGGATTCCGTTAGATATATTAACAACCAATAAATTCCTTTAATTACATTGAATTCTCTATAAGTTTTTCCTGCATTCTCAGTGAATCTAAAATAAATTTATAGTATCAAGGTTAGAATAAGCTCCTCCAATATTTTTCATTATCTAATTCATAAGTTCCACAATAATATTCATCGATCTGAACACGCGACGTGTAACAAACAATGTTTAACAATAATACTTACTAATAATAATAAATGTTTATAATGTTAATGTCATGGCCCACTAGATAGAAATTATTCGGCCATTGAAGCGTGTAATAAACAAAACGAGTAATTTAAAAGAAAACTACTGAAGGTGGGTATAGGGAATGCTACAGCAAATTGGTATAGAATTTAATTCTACATCCAAAAATAGAAAAATGTACAGGGTGTTCTATTTGAAAAAATTAAGTTTTGCAACATTCAAAATTCTTGGATATGTCACTAATTTTTAAACATCCTGTATAATGTCACTGATTTTTTTTTCTACGTTTTGTTAAAACGATGTTAGTACTTGTTGATTTCAAAGTCGGAGATTTCTGACACTTAAATCAAGTGAGAATTAAACAATTACATACAACAATGTAAATCTCAAAATTTTAACAAAAATCGTAATATCTTAGAAACAGTTGAAGATAGGTATAAGATACCCTAATGGTAATTGTCATAGAATTTTATGGTAAATTCAAAAATATAATAATATATAGGGTGTTCCATTTAAAATAACAAAGTTCGTGGCGACTTCCGGTTACCCGGAAGTGCAAAAAAGGTGAAAATATTTAGAAAGAAAGTAAGTGCCAAATTGTTGCAAACCCCAATTTTTTAAAACTGAGGAATGTCGTTAAGCCGGAAAACTTCTAACCAGCCAGTTCCGTGGAAAACCCTGTATATTTGATATATTTATTCAATACTAGTTTACATATATTGTCAATCTAAAAAACAAAATATAACTTGCTTGATAGAAAAGCGATACTATTTCAACACTCCCACTTAATGAAATCTTACACATTAAGTTTCATTACATCTAATCAACCCCATTCCTCTAGTGCAAAAATCCACCTTCGCTTTTTGAACTGCTTTTGTCAAACTGTCAGCTACCATTTCTTCTGTTGGAATGTATTTGATGTTGATTATCTGGTTTTCAACACGCTCCCTAATATAGTGATGACGTACATCTATATGTTTTGATCTAGCCTTTTTTTTAAACACCCACTTACACTGTACCACTCTATCTGCTTCCTTTCGGTTTACAAACTCCCACGCTTGGTTGTCTTCAAAGGCTTGAAGTTCATCAGACATAGCTTGTTGCCACTTCTCCTTCTCTGGACCGTTTGTAGCTTCATCATAAGTAATCTCTTCGGTACACGACTCCAATTTATCTCCAACAGGTTTATAACACCATACCTATCAGGTGGTTTTCTGGAACGTTTTTGCATCAATGGGAGAACGTTCTGAACAGAAATTTCACCTTTTTCTTCAGATAATGTATGATAAGAATTCTCTTCATTTGAACTTGTACTTATTTCTGAATCACACACATACGTAGAATCATTCTGGTCTGTAAATGTCCCTTCATTTTCTTCTTCAGAATTTTCCTCCTTTAATGGTTGCTTATTTTCTTCCTTCATGTCATTTATTTCTACCTGAGCAATATCATTATCACTCTCCGTTATGATTACATCTCTACTTGTACAGAATTTTCTGGTTTCCGGGTTATACATTCTGTAATCTTTTGTGTTTTCAGAATATCCCACAAGAATATATTTCACTGCTTTCTTGTCCCATTTTAATCTTTTATTTTTAGGAACATGCATCATTACTGGGCTGCCAAATACTCTGACATGACTGAGGTCAGGCTTTCGTCCTGTCCATATCTCAATCGGTGTCTTATGGCCTAAACCTGAGGCTGGCGATCTATTCTTTAGATATACTGCCGTATTAACTGCCTCGGCCCAAAATTTTTTGTTTAATTTAGCATCGAACAATAAACATCTTGCACGTTCAACGATAGTCCTGTTGAAGCGCTCGCTGAGACCATTCTGCTCCGGAGTATATGGGTTGCTCTTTTGATGGATTATACCAGTCTCTTTCAAATAGTTTTCAATCATGTCTGAACAAAACTCCCCTCCATTGTCGGTTCTCAATGTTTTTATCTTTGTTCCTTTTTGATTCTCTACCATTCTTTGAAATTCCTTGAAATAACGTAGGACTTGATTCTTCTCCCTCAGGAAGTAAACGAATGACATCCTACTAGCATCATCTACAAACAACAGAAAGTATCTCGCCTGTCCAAAAGATCGAACCTCCATAGGCCCACACAGATCTGAATGAACCAAATCCAGCTCGTTTTTACTTCTATGATTTGCTAGTCGAAACGGCAAACGAGTCTGTTTTCCTTCGCAACATACTTCGCAATTGGATTTATGAATATCAGGCTTCATATCAATTGATATTCCCTCCACAGCACCATTAGACATCTTCTGTAAGTCATTACTATTAATGCGTCCTAATCTTCTATGCCATTGCTTTGCTTCTATAGTTTGAACTGCTGCTGCCAACACCTTCTCTGACTTAATTGTATTTAATTTGTACACACCATTTTGTAAATTTGCTACTCCAATAAGCTCATTCTGTTGATTACGGATATGATAAGCATTCCTTTTAAAAATAACTTTGTTTCCATTAGCTATCAACTGGCTCACTGATAACAAGTTTGTAGTTAGGTTAGGTATGTATAAAATGTTACTTACATTAATGTCAAACTGAGAATTATTCACTTTTGTAGTGATCTATGTATCTCCGGCACATAAAACTGGCACAGACATTTTATTAGCAACAATAATTTCCTTTGTATCATGTACTTGTCGAACTCGTAACAAGCTTTCTTTATTAGACTTCATATGAGCACTAGATCCTGAATCTATATACCAGTCCTCCGTATTAAACTCATTGTTGAAAAATGCAGCACTAAAAGCATTTACTTGCTTTTCTTTTAGTTCAGGACACTGGTTTTTGTAGTGACCAGATTTTTTGCATTTGTAGCATTTTATTGTCTTCTTGACAGTTGACGTATTGTTTGACGATTTCTTGATTCCCTTATCTGTATGACCAAACTTGCCTTTTTGCTTTGATCATAAAGCGACTTCTGTATCACTGCTATCAACCTCAGCGCTCATATCAAGCAATTTCGTTTTTATGACATCAGAACTGATGGCGATCCCAGAATGTTCTATTGCCATTATCATTGGTGCAAATTTTTCTGGAAGTCCGGCTAATAACAATGATCCGATCCATTCTTCATTTATCTCAAAACCTGTACCTTTTAGTCTTTGTGCAGTTTCAACTATTTGATTTACATAACTTGTCATAGATTCACAATCTCAAGTCGAATTGAAATCAGTGTTCGAAGTAAACTGATTTTTCTCGTGAACCCGCTGTCATAAAATAACTTTTTAAGTTTCTGCCACAAATCTTTGACCTTGGTTTCATTTTTAATATGCACATATAATTTTGGATCGATGGTCATTACAAGTTTTGCTTTCGCTTTTCTATTTTCTACTACACTTAAATCGGACGGAATGGCGTCTATGTCAATACCTTCAAGTACAAGAAAATTCATTGCAGCAAACGCCCAATTATCATAGTTTTCTCGTCCTCTTAACTTAGGCACATTTACTAAATAACCACCCGACGACATTGTCTGTACTTATTCACTATATACGATACAAATTATTGCTTTACTGCTAAATTAGGGTCTGGGCCCATAACCTGATAAAAAATTATAGGCGAACTATATATTTGACATATTTATTGAATACTAGTTTACATATATTGTCAATCTAAAAAAAACAAAATATAACTTGCTTGATAGAAAAGCGATACTATTTCAACACTTTCTTATGCGAAACAATTTTATTTATTTAAAAATGTTGTCTCGGATTAAATAAATATTTTTTTGACAATATTACAATACATATATGTATTAAAAATTAAGCTATGTAGTTATTACAATAATGGTAGTTCGTGTAAACGTGCTCAAAACACAGATATTGTTTGCACCACAAACAACGCACAATTGCGGATTTATTACAAATACTACACAAGGGTGTAGAGTCTGTATCTTTGGTAAAACAAAACTCTACAGGCTTTTTAAAGTTCCCAGGTCTTTCATCCATGTGTCCACTCTGAAGTGGAATTTGTGTGTATTGATATTGACGATTGGCAGATGCTTTAACCAAAGATATAGAATGTGAAAAAATTAAATAAGAGCCGAATAAAATTGATTCATTTGTAGACGATGACAATGATCACGATATGGATTATGCGCCTCATGGCGATGCGTCTGATATTGAAGAGGAGATATTTGAAGCGAACGATATTTCTGATAGTGACAGCATTCTAGCACAAGAATACTAGATTAGAAGTTAACAAGCACATTGATTGATATTACGAAGGTCGCCTGCTGGCTTGAAATTTCTTTATTCCTTAGAAAGCTTAGAATACCGCTCCATTGCTCATCGAATTTAATTCCTGCATTCTACAGTCATCACAATGAGAATACCTTTTGTGATACTATTTCAAAACCACGCTATCCTTGCACACAACCATTGCAACTAAAGTTGCACTCATTAACATTCATCGCTGCATCACGAGTATTAAATATGCATTTAGAAATATCGTTCGTGCTTCGCAGTTCTTATTACGTAACCAAGTAGTTTGCTGTAAGCCGATGTTGATGCATCTGTCTGGCGCAACTATACTGACTTTCTGCATATACATGTTTATGGAATTAGATTGTCGGTTCTGCAACGGTAAACGCGAACCTCCTTCTTCGCAATGATAATTGTAATTTTAATAAGCCGATCCCGTTGCCAGAGATTACCTTGTTGAGATATCTAATAAAAGTGAATATAGTTAATGAGATGCATTGTGGAAACTTTGTTTTGATATTTGTTTGCTTTAGATTTGGAATAAATTTGTTTTAGGATCCGTAATTTTGAGGGAAAAGTGATAATTTTTGACAGTTCTGTGACTGCACAAAAATACAACCTGTATACTTGTGACAGACAGCGTCACAATTATATCTAATTTGGAAGAACTGCAAATAATTATTTCTAGAAAATTTCCTGAAATAAATGGTCGCATTTTACAAAATTTGATTACCTAATTCAATTAGTAAAAGAAAAGAAATTAGCCTAGGAAAAAAATATATCCAAACATAACCGAAAAAAATAGAGAAATATATATATATGTATAATAGTAAGAGAAATTTATTAAGAAATATTACACCTAAATGAAGAGAAAAAGATAGCTCGAATTTTTTTTAGGAAACAGCTAATGGAAACGCATAAAACTAGAAAATTTTAGACAAAAATAAAAAGTGGGAAGCAATATCAGGATGACGACCAAATGTCTTAATGAAATTCTTTTTTTTGTTAAAACAATATTTCGCTCTAGTTTAAGGCTTCTTCAGGGTTACAAATCTAAATGCAAAAAGCGAAAAAGCTGCAATGTTTCCGGATACTCTATATCACATGGCACCCACAATAATATGATTACAAATAGAGTGAAATGCCAAGTACTTTAGTGTGATAAGGCGTTCGCATTGTTGGAGCTACGCTCGATGAATGTATGTGAATGATGTTTATGAACCACAGTTGGGAGCCAGCATAAATAAAACCAAAGTGAGGATCATAAATGCAAAACAAGATAATAACTGGAACAAGGATATTAAATTAATCAAAAACAACACACTGAAAAGGTAAGGACAGAATCCAAGATAAACCCAATCGAGAGGAAATATATACATATTTATAAACATCAGAGAAATAACAAAACAAGAACCAATCAATGAACAAGTATGAATGAAACAGATTAGATTAGACTGGATTAGGATTGGGGTGGCCTATGGACCTGTTTCGCCGCGACCTTTTCAGATCTAATGTGATCCCCTTTTTTCTAGAGGGCGCTCTCTAATTTTGCCTTCTTAATTAGGTGTATCATCTTTGAGAGCGGCCTCTTTGTGTAGCTGCTAGCTGTGGGGTTCTCTTCCCCCAATACTAGAAACCTTGTCCTCGCTAGGTCTTCACATTGGCACAGCATATGAACTAGTGTTTCTTCCTCCTCTTAGCAGTCTCTGCAGGTTGCGTCATCTGCCAGGCCTATTTTGTACATATGCCTATTCAGTCTACAATGACCAGTCAGCAGACCTACGATCATTTTGACAGTCTTCCTGTCTTTATTCAGTAGATCTCTCGTGAATTCAGGCCTCTGCTTCTTTAGAAACTCTTTCGCCTGTCTTTGTCCCGGTGATTTTTGCCATCACTCTCTGCACTGATTATGTACCCATTCACTGATGGATTTTTTAATTTGCGATTTGGTAGTGCCGAAAGAGGGGTCTGCTCCAACGAACCTCGCCTGGCCAGCTCGTCCGCCGCCTCATTTCCTCTCACGTCCGAGTGGCTAGGGACCCAGGCCAGGGTTAATTTCCTTTGGTTGCCCACTTCATTTAGGGTGCTTACACAGTCCCAAATCAGCTTAGAGTCTACGCTTGTGAAGCTAATCGCTTTAAGTGTGGACTGACTATCAGAAAAGATAGCGACGTTTTTACCTGGCTCGGGACATCTTTCTATTTCTCGGACACAGTGGTATATTGCAGCAACCTCAGCTTGGAACACCGTCGTGTCTTTGCTGAAGCTTACCGAAAGAGTCTTTTTAGGCTTCTTAGCGTATATTCCTGCTCCAAAGCTGTAGTCCGTTTTAGAGCCGTCTGTGTATCAGTTTGAGTCCGCTCTTACTGGAGTACCTGTTTCCCAGTCCTTCTTTTCTGGCATTATAATTTGATATTTTCTATCTAGGTTAAATTTTTGAACCATGGCATCACATGGCATTCTTAAAAGGGGTGCCTCCTGGAGTTCGTCTAACAGTTTTTTTATAGTCAGCGCCGTACGATTTACTTATCGGTATTTGACCATGCAAAAGTCTGTGTACCGTGGACCTTGCGGCTCCTTGTATGTAAATATGTATTGGTGGCAGGTTCAGAATTACTTCAATTGCGATGAACGCCACCCAGCGCTTTGACCGCCTCCACCTGCCGCACCTTTGGCCACCATACTAATGCTCCGTATGTTATCATGGGTTTAATTACCCTTGTGTATAATGAATGAAGCAACTGCAGTGGTATGGACATGTTGTGAAAATGGGGATAGACAGAATCGGAGGAAAAGTAATGGAAGCAAGAAGGATAATTAAGCGGAGAATATCGATAGATCGGAATACATGACGTAGGGAGAGAAAGGGAAAGACTTTGGAGGATAAAAATATTAAGAAATGGCAGAAAGTTGGAGAAATGGATACAGGAGCAGCCTGAATTCACATCCGACACCTAAAATAGGTATTACGGGGATAGAAAAAGAAGCTTACATCAATACTACAAGCTTGCAGTTATTATAACTGATAGCTAATCTGTATTAAAGGCGTTAGGGAATTAAAAAATCCGACTGATTTGTTAGTTACTCTAGATATGTTACGTGAGATTAGATTAGGATTGGGGTGGCCTATCGACCTGTTTCACCGCGATCTTTTCAGATCTATTGTGATCCCTTTTTTTTCCTAGAGGACGCTCTCTGAATTTTGGCCCTCTTAATTAGGCCTATCATCTTTGAGAGCGCTTCTTTATGTAGCTACTAGCTGTGGGGTTCTCCTCCCCCATTACTAGAAACCTTGTCCTCGCCAGGCTTCACATTGGCACAGCACATGAACTGGTGTTTCTTCTGCCTCTTGGCACGTATCTGTGGTTGCATCATCTGCCAGGCCTATGTTTACAATGGCTATTCAGTCACAGTGACTAGTCCAGCAAACCCTACAATCATTTTGACAGTCTTTCCCTGTCTTATTCAGTAGATCTCTCGTGAGTTCAGGCCTCTGCTCCTTTAGGAACTCTTTTGCCTGCCATTGTACCGGTGATTTTTGCCACGTGAGGGACGCGTAAAAGTTTTTTGGACCAGGGCTCACGTAGGTAAAATCGGCAATGAGAGGGCGGATGAAGTAACGAAAGAGGCGCTGTCTAGAGGGGATAGCGCGATAATTAGACAAAGGTTAATTTTGGCTCACATAGTTAAAAAAGCGTTTAGCGAAATTATTTTCATTTCAATTGTTATCGAATCGATATGGTACTTAGAATAGGTAACCTCGTGCAGTACCTTTAGGTGGAGCACGGAGTTTAGGATAAATTGTAATTATTTAGCTTTTATACATACAGTTTTATATCAATACCAATAGACAATTTTAATGTTTATAAAAAATTTGTTAATAGTAATTAGTTCTGCTCAAAAATCTTTATTATTTGCTTCGTGTTTATTTATTTTTTCGAATGGCTTCGAGTAGGGCAATACAAAATAAATCTAATGAAATGACTAGCAACCTAGTACTAGTACGATGGGGAGGCCAAATAAGTATATCATATAATCAACCTGATTAGCGGAAAAGCTATGAACCAGACATAGAATTCCACTTCAAACAAGCCTTTGACATTTTGAGGAGAGATATATTAATATATGGTGCAAAAGAGCATAGCGGGACTAATAATCAAATTAAATCGGTGGAGGCGTTAGGAAAGGAGATTTGTGGACGATTTGGCGATGATTGCAAAATATAGGAGAGTACTAGAGGAAGACATACATAAAAAACAGCAGTAAAGAGAAAACCAAGTACATTTTGAACACCAGAACAGACTTCGTTACAAGACATTCAAATTTCAGAAACTAAAATTCTTCCAAGTACCTGCAAACAATAGTAACAAATAGCAAGCAACAATAACAAGTCAGGCAAGTATATAAATAGGCTGTAGAATATAAGCACCATTCATTGCGTTCTAAAAGTACAAGCTCCTTAGTACTAATAAATGAATTAGCATAGCATATATAAATGTGTAACAAAGGCAGCGACAGCATGTACAAGAAAAACCCTATATCTTTCGGGAATCGACAAGAATAAAGTAAAAAGGTTGGAAAGAAAATGAGAAAAATATCATTATAACTCTACTGCTACGCGTAGGTCTCTTTTTCCACGCCTTCCTGTCTGGTATTATATATAACCTGATAGAACCTAAATTAAAGCGGGGTAGCATCTTGTCGACAACATTAGGGAAATGCAGATGACATGCACATTCTGTTTTAATGACTCAACTCTATTTTTTCTCGTTTAGGAGATCCTAGTGGTAAAACACATTAATTATGCATGAAAAAGCTGTTATTCAAATTTCGAATTTTTTTTTGATACATCATCACAATATATCTGCTTTAATGCGCATATTTAACACTTCTTGTCTAATTTTCTTAGTTATTCACTCGCGTAAGCATCCTCTATTAATACTTCATGATGTAATTGCGTGCACCGCATCGAATGTCTTTGAATTACATTACAAACTTGCATTTGCTACTCAATATAATACATTCATACTAGTCTATCTATAATTATAACAGATTCACCTACTTTACATCTTTAATTGAATTCTCGCAAGCTGTACTGTTGCTTTCCGTTAAACTATGCATTGGCAATTATTGTAGTATCGCAACGCCGAAGTGGCCTATTGCATTTTCCTCTAACATCGTATTCATGTAGCAACTACTGGCTGTAACTAGCAACATGGACGCATGTGTGAAACTATATAAATTAGAACGCGTTACGCTGGCATGCAATTCGCCTGTTTCAATAATGATTCTTACGTAACCAGTAAACCAGTACCTCCTTGGAGTTACTGATAATCGTATAGTTGATCCGAAAATATACGAATGTATTGACCTGCATTCTAGCGAATGAAAGTAACTTTTCATGAACACAATTTATAAAAATAAATCGAACACAGCAAAAAAACTATTCCATGAGCTTTTAAGAAGTGTGTAAGCAAAGCATTTAATTTCAACAATTACAAAGTTCCAATTTCTAAACTGCAATATCACTAAATCAAACAAGTGCACACACGAATAAAGTAGGTTATTCAATGATACCAATATTAGTAATTTTGCTAATGAGTCTACTAGTGAAAACGAAACAGATGTTTATAATGATAGCTAAAGTACCAATACAAAATAAAACATCCAAAGCATCACGAAAACGCTTCACAACGTTTAATTCTGATTTATGTCAGTAATATACTAAACCGTTAAGTTCTTAAAGATAGAATACAATGCGTGGAGACAACTATCACCTCGGAGATGACACGATCTACTTGGTTAGGCATCATAAAGAAGTGTACCTCAAGACACTATTTTACGACCGCTTCTATTTTTATTGTACAATAACGATTTGTGTGGACTCGCAGATGATTTTGTAAACATGTTTACTGACGATATAGAGAAAAATGACAAAAATATAGTGGAAAGCATAATCAGTACGCTAGACAAAATACATGCCTAGTCCTATACGAACAAATTCAAAATTAAATGTACAAAAAACGAAGTTAATTCAATTCCATAGAATGAATATCACCTACAGAAATTAACTTGTCGTAGCAACAACACATCTAACATTTCTAGGCTTAGAATTAGCTCATTTTTCACGTAACAGAACGATTTCTTGATTTTATTAGTTAGCCAAAATATTCTACTATGCGACAAAATTGTTAGTGGAAATTATTGCTAAATGAAACGGCAGGATAACATTAAATAATGTTGAAACGTCGCTAAATTAAAAAAAAAAGTCTTTCATTTAGCCATAATTTCCACTAACAATTTTGTCGCTTAACAGAATCGATGCGCATGTCTCTTCGGTCCACCATAGAAATAAAAAACAACTTTAGCAAATCATCGTTCTGTTTCCAGAGATATACATCTGCAATATGCAATATGCAATATAAACTATGCATATGATTTAATAAGTTCTTGTCTTAAAGGATGCAATGTGTATGAACAACTATTAACTCAGAAATGACATGATCAGCTCGGTCAGCACCAGAGAGGGGGATACTGCAAGGCTTTATCTTATGACCGTTTCTATTTTCATTGTGTATTATTGAATTGTTTGGTATCACATATCATTTTGTAAACAAGTTTACTGACAATATTTGCTGTGTTTTTACAGAAAAAGAAAAAAAAATGACAAGAATATGGCGAAAAGTATATTCGGCACGCTAGATAAAATAAACCTTGGTATATGATGAAAACTGTATTTTAAGGTTTTATATGAGGATAATGTGCAAACAGACTAGATAAGTACAGGCTAGTAAGTATTTTTGATTAGTTTCTCATATTATGCGGAAAAATAGCATAAACAGGTTCTCACGTGGACATAATATAAAAGATAAAGCACTGAAATAATGATTTTCGAATTTATAGAAACAGTATTGTCAGGCTTGTGGTGTTCTGCTCCATTCGGGGCGTATTGGTGTTTAAGTCATCATACGTTGTATGTATGTAAATAGAAGGGTGGTGTTACACTGCGACCTAAAAGATCTATTGTGTCCCCTATTCTTGCTGCTTTACAGCTGGCCTTCCAATCCTACTCCTTTTAGGAAAGTGTAGATGTCAGAGGCCCCAGTCTAGGTAAGTCTCCCTCTTCTGATTTCGACATGCTCCCAGGTGCAATGCCCTCGAGTTGCACAGTGCTACGCAGTTTGAGAGGAGGTGGATGAGTGTTTCATCCTGTTCCCCACAAAATCTGCATTTAGGATCTTTTTCCAATCAAAGCTTGCTCAGGTGTCGTTTCAGTCTACAATGGCCTGAAAGTATTCCTGTTAATATGCGAACATTGTTCTTACTCAGGTTGATGCATTTTGTAAACCTCTTCTGGTTATAAGTTCCCAGAAGAATTTTAATTTGCCTCATTCCCTGGAAATTTTCCCAGTAACTGGATTTTCTCTTCTCATTCATATTTTAGTTTCTTCAGTATTGTACTCCTACTTAACCGCAAAAAGGTTCAGGCCATACAAAAGGCATTCCAGCCCTTTTTTTGCGAGGTTATCCGTTATTGCGTTTCTTCCACTCCTGTGTGACCCGGAACCACAGGAGGGTTACTTTATTCTTTTGCCAGCTCATTTAGTTTCCCTAGGCATTCCCAGACCATCTTGGAGCTGATTTCATATGAGTTCAGCGCCTTGATGGCTGCTTTGACTATCAGACACGATGAAAACTCCTGCTTCCGATAGTTCCTATCCATAATGAACTGAACACATCTTCCAACAGCGTGTATTTTCCGCCTGAAATATACTTGGTATTTTCCAAGCTTTCGAAATATGTAGTTCTAGGCCCATATATTCCTATTCCAGTTCCTTCTGCCGTTTGGAGCCATCCATACCATTTGATGCATTTCTATTCAAGTGTCAAGATGGTGTTATGATCCCACTCGCTCCTGTTACTTAGCTTTATGGTGAATTCCTTCATAAAGCTAATTTTTTTTTAGCATATCATCCGGGGCATATCCCAGGTTTGATCACCGTCAGGAGATTGAGCCTATGCGTAATCATTCCTTCCTTGACCATTATTAGCGGTTCTTTTTCGCCACGCCCTCTACTACAATGTGGAGGGGGGCAAGATCCAATACTACTTCAATAGCTACTTTGGGCAGTTCTCATAGCCCGTTATGCATACACATGCTAATCTTTGCACTTTCGAGAGGTTAATTCTCGCGGTGGCCAGATTAGTTCTTTTGCTCCATGCTACTGATGCATAGGTGATGATCGGTCTCACTATCGCTGTATACATCCAAAGCAGTATTTTGGGTTGCATCCCCAATTTTTCCCTGCAAAGTTTCTGCACACCATCAGAGCTCTTTTGGCCTTGTTGGTTACTTCAGTTCATGTTTGTTCCATAAGAAGTTTATTGTCTAGGGTAGATATTTAACTTCCGCTCTCCAGTCTATATTTTGCCAATCCAGTTTTATGGTTCTAAGATTGGATTTTTTTTTTCCTGGTAAATGCTACTAGGGTTGTCTTTGTGGGGTTGACATTGAGTCCCATCGATTGACACCATCTTCTCGTGAAGTTCAATCCTCTTTGAACTATGTCACAGAGAGTATTCTCAAATTTGCCTCTTGCGTATATGACAATATCATCAGCATACCCTTGACAAGATATGCCTAGATCGTCAGTCCGCATAAGAGTCGTCTACTATTAGGCTCCACATAAGTGGGGATAGTAACTCCCCTGTGGCATCCTCTGGCCGTACTAACACGAGATGTTTTATGTCCCACCTCCGCCTCCACCGACCTGGTAGACAGTAGTTGCGACATCCATCTAGAAGTCACGCCGTCTACCCCCCTATTAATTAATGCTTTTTTGACAGACTCTACGTTATTGCAAAGAGTTATTTGAGATTGCTCCTTTTAATTGCAATGCCCTGTATAAATGGGAAAGTTCGAAGTCAGAGGATCAGCTTTCTCATAGATACATTCCTGTATACCACATTCAAAATTGTAGTAATTCCCAGCATTAATCATACACACAATATTAACCAAGGTGTTCCCCGAGGTAACGTTCAATTGCCTTGCCTTTCTTTACATTTCATATTTTAAAATTCTCAATGCCTGCTGGTGTATTTCAGATTATCGACTCTTAAGTGAACTGTTAAGGGATAGGGTGACTTGCCTAGATTCTTTTTATTAAAAAAAATAAATATTGGGCACTGCACATAAATTGAAATCTATGGCGTCATGCCTACATATATCTTTTCAAGAAAAATTAATTTATATGGTATCTATATTTGAGGCTAAGTAGTTAAAAACGAAAGAACAGAACTATTTTATATCGCAGGTATTAATCCCGTAAAAATTGTCTAACAGTACCAGATGTATATTCACACAACATCTTCTAACAATCTTTTAAACAGATACCACGTATTTCATCAGTACATCAATTAACAGGCCTCTGTTAATATATCAAAACACAGTTAAACATCGCGCTAATATTGACTCACATGCAAATATAGCTCCACATAACGTTTACACTGACGAAAACTTTTCTAAAGAGTACATGCTTTATATATAACATATATACATTAAAATTAGGTCGTTGTGTTACGTCGGTTAAAATTAGAACTGCTTATGCGCGTATCTGAACTTACTTACTTACTAAGATTATTATTAAAGTGAAATACTTTCGAGAATTTAATAAAAAGATTGTTTAAGAACAATATAAACTTAGAAAAAAAGTAAAATTAACTTTGAATGATATAAAGATATTTTAGTTTTAAGAACAAATGGAAGTAAGTACATCCAAACATATGTTTATATCTACTTGTTAAAGTAGGTTAAGAACATTTTAAGACTTAATGGCATCTATATATGTTATATTATATACCTCGTGACATTGAAGACTTATTCCAAACTAAATAAATAATGTGACAGCTGTATTGGCATATGTTTAAAGAATGTCACGCTTCATAAGTCACAACCTGTGATCGGTGTTATTGACGAAGGTATTAAATATATCGTGTTCCATACTGGGTATTTCCTGTTAATTTAGTTTAGTTTACAATCACTTATACAGATTAGATATACATCTTCAAGATCGCTTGGGCAGATGTTATTGGCTTTCTAATAATTACAGAACGATTACTTAAAAGTATAATGTGATAATAGGTATGTTAGCAGTGATTTGTAGCGGTCAGGCGCATGCGTGTTGCAATATATGCGTTCGGAGAGTCAAAATCTTCAACGCTTGCTAATAGCTGGGGTGCGCATTTTCAAATTAATTTTCAATCGTTTGCTGATAAATAAATAAGTAAATAAATAAATAAATATAATTTATTGATGCTGGCTATACAAAAGTATTTACACAAGTCTTATAATATAACAAACACACAAACACAGCAACAATAAAAACAAAGTGGGCACCAAGTGCGGAGGTGCAACTACATAAAGTGTTGAAAATACTCCTCACTTGTATAAAAAGCTTGATGAATTAATATTTTTTTTTGTAAGAACATTCGAATGACTTTCTGCTTAGATCTCTAATATTTTACGGGAGAACATTGTAAAACTTTATGGCCTATGGTAAGACATCTTTTATGTGGAACTGAGACGAGTATACTTAATGCTTAAATCATATTTATTTCTTGTGTTATAGCCGTGAAATACAGCATTTGTAAAGTAACAATTTATATTTTTTTAACGTGCATAAGACATTCCAACATAAACTCGCATGGAAAAGTTAAAATTTTTAATCTTGTAAATGCTTCTCGACAGTTAGCACGAAATGATAAATTACTTAGGATCCACACGGCTTTTCTTTGCAGCCCAAATATTCTAAGATTCGGATAGCTATGACCCCATAGCAAAATTCATACACATAACTGTGTGAAAAAGAAAAAATAAGCAGCTTTTAAGACACTTCTGATACCGACGTTGACAGACTTCTCAATAGGAATGTTTTTCCAAGTTTATTTGCAATATAATCAGTATGCGCTTCCCAGCCTAGTTTAGGCTCGAGGAAAACTCCTAAATATTTAATTGAATCAGGATTGTTTATATCAGTGTTTCTTTTGGAAAAGACAATTGTTTTTGTTTTACTTTCGTTTAGAACTAGCTTGTTTGAGGAAAACCAAGAGCTCGCTGCATTATTTGCCAAATTACTTCTCTCCACAACCCTTTCGATCTCCGCTGACTTGACTAATAAAGTAGTATCATCAGCGAAAAGAATGCATCTATCTACTGGCAATGCCTGCGGTAAATCATTTATTTAAATTAAAAACATTAGAGGACCTAATATAGAGTCTTGAGGCACCCCGAATTCAAGTGTAAGTTTATCAGAAGTAGAGCCATTAATGCGAACCACCTGCTGCCTATTTGATAGATATGATCTAATGTAAGCCAAGCTTAAGTCGTCAAAATTATAAAACTTTAATTTTTCCAGCAAGATGCTATGGTCAACAGAGTCAAAAGCTTTGCTTACATCACAAAAAGTGACTGCGCAATGATCCCCCCTCTCAAAGTAAGAAACGGCAAAATCAACAAAGTCAAGAGCAACAGATACAGCACTCCCCCTGCCCTAAAGCCGAACTGATTCTGACAAAAAGGTGTTTTTTTTTTCAAAGAATGAAACAATTTTGTTTTTTATTAATTTCTCGAATATCTTGGACAGAGTAGGCAGAATAGAAATAGGTCTATAATTAGAGGGTTCATTTACATTATCTTTCTTGATACTCAAGATACTCTGAGGTACATCCTCTTTCATTGGCAGGAAATGGAACACATAAGGGCAAGAAACCTGGATATTACGCTGTTCTATACTGTAGGAAATAGTCTTGTATAAGCTCGTACAAAAAGCTAAATATGCTGTGTTAACACAAATGCATTTTTCTGGACATAGAGGGAGCACTTGATAGTGCTTCCACAGCATCGAGGAATAAAGTGATGGATGAAACAAGTTGCAGGTATCTGGATGAAGTTTTAAAGGGATATCAGTTTAAATGACCACCATGGGAGAGACTCTAGCGGCTCTACACGAAAGAGGAAGCCTGCAGGGTGAGGTTTTGTCCTCTCTGGTGTGGAACCTAGTCGTGGACGAACTACTAGTAAGACTGGACTATGAAGGGCATAAACCTTTAGAGTACGCAGATGACTCGTGCATTCTGACCTGGGGTAAATCCAACAAGGTAGAGCGGGACAGAATACAGAACGCTCTACAGATTATGCAAGAATGGAATGAGAAGGGGGGTCTTAACATTAGTCCCTCCAAAACGATCATAATAGCATTCACGAGAAGAAGGAAGTTACATGGTCTTGGACCGCTAAGAACTTCGGAGTGAAGAAATAAAATTGTCAGGAGAAACATCTTGATGTTATTCTTGACCCTAAGTTTGGAATCGACTGCTTCAGAGGATTAAAACACACTTATGTTGACTAGAAGGGCTCACGGAAATAGCATGGGGAGAAAGACCAAATATGATGCACTGAACATAAATCACAGTAAACTATAATGAAAGACTGGTGTATTACTCAATCAAATGTAATTTCGGTTAAACATCCATGTTCAGAGCCATGTTAAATTCAGTAGGTAAAACAATACAAGTTAAATGATGGAAAAGGTTACAAATATTAAAATTAATTAAAAGTTAATTAAAATTTAAAAACAACACAAAAAGATAACGGAACCAAGTTCAAAACATTGCAAGAAGTTTTGCAATGGTTTTTAAATTTTGATTAACTTTTAATTAAATTTAACATGTTTAACCTATTCCATCATATATGTATCTTGTATGTAGATAAAAGGGTGATGTTAGACTGCGACCTAAAAGATCAGTTGTGTCCCCTATTCTTGCTGCTTTACAGCTGGCCTTCCAATCCTATTCCTTTCAGAAAGTGTAGGATATCAGAGGGCCCCAGTCTAGGTAAGTCTCCCTCTTCGATTTCACATGCTCTCAGTGCAACCCCTCGAGTTGCACAGTGCTACGCAGTTTGAGAGGAGGTGGATGGGTTTTCATCCTGTTCCCCACAAAAATCTACATTCAGATTCCTTTTCCAATCCAAGCTTAACTCAGGTGTCCTTTCAGTCGACAATGGCCTAAAGTATTTCTGTAAATATGCGAACGTTGTTCTTACCCAGGTTGATGCATTCTGTAAACTCTCTGCTGTTCTAAGTCCCAGAAGAATTCTACTTTGCCTCATTCCCTGGAGATTTTCCCAGTAACTGGATTTTCTCTGCTCCATTTCTATTTTTAGTTTCTTCAGTATTGTACTGCTACTTAACCCGCAAAAGTTCAGGCCCTACAAAAGGCATTTCCAGCCCCTTTTTGCGAGATTATCGTTATTTCGTTTCCTCCACTCCTGTGTGACCCGGAACCCACAGGAGGGTTACTTTATTCCTTTTGCCTAGCTCATTTAGTTTCCCTAGGCATTCCCAGACCATCTTGGAACTGATTTCATATGAGCTCAGCGCCTTGATGGTTGCTTGCTATCAGAACATGATGATAATCTTCCTGTTTTCGATAATTTCTATACATATTGAACTGAACAATCTTCAATAGCGTGTATTCCGCCTGAAATATACTTGGATATTTTCCAAGCTTTCGAAAATATGTGTTCTAGGCCCATATATTCTATTCCAGTTCCTTCTGCCGTTTTGGAGCCATCTACACCATTTGATGGCATTTCTATTCAAGTTCAAATGTGTTATGATCCACTCGCTCCCGTTACTGAGCTTTATGGTGAATTCCTTCACAAAGCTGAATTTTTTAACATATCATCCCGGGGCATATCCTAGGTTTGATCACCGTCAGGGGATTGAGGCCTATGCCTAATCGTTCCTTCCTTGACTATTCTGAGTGTGGTTCTTTTTGCCACGCCCTCTACTACAATATGGAGAGGGGTAAGATCCAATACTACTTCGATAGCTGCTGTTGGGCAGGTTCTCATAGCCCCCGTTGCGCATACACATGCTAATCTTTGCACTTTCGAGAGGTTAATTCTCGCGGTGGCCAGATTATTTTTTTGCTCCATGCTACCGGTGCATAAGCGATGATCGGTCTCACTATCGCTGTATACATCCAAAGCAGGATTTTTGGGTTGCATTCCCAATTTTTCCCTGCAAAGTTTCTGCACACCATCAGAGCTCTTTTGGCCTTGTTGGTTACTTCCTCCATCATATAACTTGTATTGTTTTTCCTATTGAGCTTAACATGGCTCTGAAGATGGCTGTTTAGCCGAAACTAGTAAGCCGATACCTATTATTACATTTGATTGAGTAGTACACCAGTCTTTCATCATCCTTTTTTAACTCAATTTAGACGTAACCATACATAAATCACAGTGGTCTGATCTATACGAATCTCTAGTATAATGGACGACGATGTACCAGACTGCTATAACTGAACTTAGCAAAATACAGAGGCTTGCGTGTTTAAAGAATAACAGGCATACTGAGGACTACTCCTACAGTAGCAATGGAATATCCACTAGACCTCATTTATCTCTATTAATCCTTTCCCAATAATAGGGGAGGTAAGAATGGGCCATTTCAGACTGATTACAAGAATTACTAAGCCGCAGATATGCAGGACTGGGACATAATAACATTGTCCGTCATGTGGAAGGTAACCTTTTGGGACTGAGATTAAACCAAATAGAAAGAAATCACTGATCGGACAGGCTGGAATCAATCCAAATGTAGAGGCAGATTCGGGGAATTAATTTAGTTTAAAGAAAGGTCTAAAACCGAGAATGAAACTGCAGCTAGCATCTATGGGGAGGTGAGAAACACAATGATCATTCTTCAATATGCCACGGTCTTTCAAACGCAGACATGTGCAATATTACACTGTGCAACTGAAATCAATCAGAGGGCTTCGGATCTATGATAGACAGAGAGGCGATATTGAGGGCACTAGTGAACTCAAAAATACAATTAAGATTGCTTTGGGAATGTATTCGTGAACTGAATAGCCTGTCAGACCACAATAAAGTCACTTTGCTATGGACGCCCGCGCATTTAGCAATCGAGGAGGAAACGAAAAAGCCGATGTATTAGTAAGGAAGGAATCATTGGCTTCAACATAGATCCAGAAACTGTTCTCGAGTATCTAAGAGCATAGCACGAAAGGAGTTGGGTAAAAGAAAAATACAATGAACACTGGAATAAGGCATTCAAGCAAATTCACTTTCTTCAGAACCATCAAAGAAGAAGGTTGAGGAATTATTGCAACTTAATAGGAAAGATCAATGCAATAAAAGGGCAGTTACAGAGAATTGAGGAGAGAACTTTGCAGTGGTATGACAGAGAATGCTTACCACATTCTGTGTGAGTGCGATGCTCTGGATGCAAAAAGACAGATAATTTTTGGGCAAGCTAGAAAGGAATCCAAAGAATTACATTGGTCAATCAGCTAATAGAGACCTGCACCGATTAGTATAGGGTACCAAGATATTAGAATGGCTGGTATAGTTTAATGGGCAAGAAGAATAGGATACTAAATACAAAAAGCTAAGAGGCTGTAGTGTTTCTGGAGACTTCAGACTAAGTGGCTCATACACAAAAAAAGAAGTAAAGGTGAATTTATACCCCAACTTAGGGTAAGGTATTTTTACTTGGTGGTATGCAAATTCACCACAATTTCTCACAGTGTAGACTAACATTTTATGTGTTGTATTAACTCATTTTATTATTGTTGTTTATATACAATTCAATTTTGTGTTGACTTGGAATATTTTCCTCAAAAAACAAATGATTTTTTCCTTAACTGTGTTCTAATTGTCAATTCATTTAGCTTTCAGAAATTTATGCTTTTATATATTTTTTTTATATTCTTCAAGCACTTGATGAAACTTAATTAAGATGCAAATAAGTTTTTGGGGGTTGCTAACATACACAGAGATTCAAAATGATTGTCAAATCCGCTCCTATAGATAGTAACAGGGTGTAGGTATATGCAGCGTGTTTGTAATGAAGGTTTGAACTAAGTCAGTGTTGGAACATAAGAAAGTAAACGGATCTGTCATAAATAAGGAAAACGTAACCTGTATTTGAACTCGCATTATATAAACGATTATGGATTGGTGTTTCTGCTTGTAAAAATGAAATGTAATTGATTTAACTTTACTAAATTATGATTTTACAATTCAGTACTAACTGGTGTTTAACTAAATTTATTTATTACTTTAAATTATAACATACAATTAGTATAATTATTAAGTGACAAAACTGCATCTCTCAGTTCTTCTATGGTATGCATGCGGTTTCTATAGATCCTATTTTTTAGATAGCCGAACATGAAGTAATCTAATGGGGTTAGATCAGGCGAACTTGGTGGCCATCTTTGTGCTCTAACGAACCTGTCAGCAAAAAACTATTGAAGATATTGGCAGGTTTGTCGAACAGTATGTGCTGGAGCATTATTGTGCTGAAAATAACCTGCTTCAAGCTCATTTTCTTGTAACTCTGCAATAAACAATTCCAACATCTGTTGGTAACGTTGGCTGTTACAGTTTCCTCGAAAAAATTGGCCCTATTATTCGTTGCCTGGACATAGCAAACAAACTCCAACTTTTACGGGATGCAATTGCGTTTCTCGAAATTCGTGTGGATTTTCTGCAGACCAGATACAATAGTTTTGTAAATTGATAATAGTCTGTTAGATAAAACCAGGCTTCATCCGAGAAAAATGATTTGTTTAGCAAGTCATCCGTCCCTTAAATTGTTATTAACCAATGACAATATTCCAATCCCCTATCGTGATCTAATGGTAATAATTCCTGTACCGTAAAAACTTTATAGGGATGAAAATGTAACTTTCTTTTGACAGCTCATTGCGCTGAAGTGTATGATAAGCCTATAAAATTATAAAATGTAAAAAACTATTTCACTTCATGTTAATATTGATTTTTTACCTGTTTGTTGAACTATTACCACAGATAAATTCCCTTATTTTCTTACAGTATTCAGAAATATTATTGTTGGTGATATTAGATGTAAATATAAACGATTTGAAAAAAATTATAAGATAAATAATCGAAAGATACTACAACACGCACGCCAATGTCGCTAAATGTCAAAATTCATTTAATGTATGAAATTTGTATGTAGCTAACTTCGCTCATTAAATTGGTAATAAGTATAGATAATTTTTTTCCGGAAAACAGTTTTTTTCTTACGACAATCATTTTGAATCACATGGTATACATATCTTCCATATCTCTTCTGTTGTAGTTTACCTTTTTATATCAAATCTATCCATTAGGATCTATTGATGATTAATAGATTTTATTTTGATGTAGTCCTGATACAAGCATATATTCTTCAAATGTTCTTTTAAAAAATATCACTTTGAGAAAGTATTTTTTTTTTACTATAACCTGGTTATTATTTTTTGTTTATAGTATTGTTATAGTTGTAAAAAAAATCTTAATGGAGATAAACTTTCTTAAAACACGTTTTCTCCTAACTGTCACTCTTATACAAACATATTTTGAAAGCCGACCCTCATACATAGGTAATAAGATAAACTTACATAAGAAGATATTCATCTACTGCAGATCATGAATTGATCCTACGAATTCGATTCCTTTTTCCTTTTTTCTTTTTACACAAAAACGTCACTCCTATGATACATCACAGAAAGTTTTAAATACACGGAGAAGAGTACCGAATGAGAAGATCGCACCTCACACGCGAAACACGAAAGAATACTAACTAAAAGCCAGCACCGCGAACAACACGAAACCAAAGCAACCGACCGATTAAATTAAAGATCGTTTCGCTTCTCGCGGCTAACCGTACGGAGTTGCTTATCCATAGAGTTGTCGGCGTGGCCAATCGCAATAGACCTCCAGTTGGCGCGCTCGGCACTTCTTTTGTGGAATGTGGCTGGCATAGAGATAGATGCTGAGGTCTAGGTATCGTTTAAGTGGTGTTTGGGGCATCAAGAAAAGGTGAAACATGCTAGGGATTTAAGTGTGAAAGGTTGAAGTTCAGAGGTCTTTGATGTTAAAGTCTGAACAAAGAAAAAGAGTTTGGTAATGTTACTAAATTTGCAATGACTTTTCCGTTAGAAAAGACTTAAACAACGCTTTGGTAGAGATATAAATTCTAAAATATTTAATAACGTTGTGATTCACAATAATAATTTTCATCTTCTATAACACACATAAGTACCTACCACGAAACTGTATCGGACATTTAGAAAGGAGCTCTAGTGTAGCATCTGTATTTAAATAGAATACATATTGGGCAGAACAATTTACATTTCATTATTTATTTTTTGTGTTTGTCTCATTGTCAGACCCAAGTCCTCAGCCAGTGATGGGAGATTTAACGATTTTTCGTGAGATTTCACTATTTGTATGAAAATCTTACGATTTACCGATTTCATATTAATATTTCACGAATTTTATACTATACACAAAAAAAAAAAAATAAATAAAATAAAATGTAACAATTTTGATATTTCTGATCTTGTTGACATCTATCGGTTAATAGTTTTCATAAATATAATCTGACCACAGCAGCACAGATATTGCAAAACATTTCCCACACTTAGTTAACAATTTACAAAATTTAGATAATGAATGGCGAATGATGAGAAATGTCAATTTTGTAGATTTCGGTTTGAGCGAAAATGACGATATTATTCAGTTTTGGAAAAAAGTGTCTCGAATCACATTGGGAAATGGAGAGCAAAAATTTGGAAATTTAAGTAAATTTATATTGCATTTGTTATCTCTTCCACATTCAAGCGCTAGTCTGGAAAGAATTTTTTCACAGATTAATTTGAACAAGACCCAAATAAGGAATAGGTTGAAAGATGATACTTTAAGTAGTCTAATGCTTACCAAGAGCTTAATAGCAAGAAGTAAATCCACATGTTTTAATTTCAAAGTAACAACAGACCTCATACAAAGAATGGATAGTAAGATATTAAATTCATAATGTGCTCTGGATTCTGAGGAATCTGATTAATAAATCATATCCATCATATCAATGATTATTAATATGGAACTTTTATTTGTTATTGAGAGAGATATTTATTGTGTTATAGCTGTTTACGTTGTGTAGTGTTCGTAACAAAAATATGTACATATACTTAAATATATATGCTATCTTGTACCTATATCTCTTTTGAAACATATGTGGTACCGTACAGTCAAATTTAAATTTCCCGCAATTATTTTCAGTAACTTCAAAGTAAAGGCTTTAAGATTAATTAATTAATATAGTACAAAATGGTAGGTAATTTTATGTTTCAACGTTGAAGTTACTAAGAATAATTGCGGGAAATTTAAATTTGGCTGCAAAGTAAACGTTTTTTAAATTTAAGAACGTATATATAATAGCAAATTTAACAATATTTGATGAACGATATATTTGCTCTATTAATTATCCAACAAAATGAAAACGTTTTATCCCAATCTAAAATTGGCACGAAATTGAAAAATAAATTATTATTTATATTTCACGAATTCTCACGATTTTTTAATCGAGATATCACGAATTTCCAGTGGCGCCATCTCTCATCAACTCCTCACCTATTTATGCTGTGTTTTTGGACGCTGTTAAAATAGATTCTGAGCCTGTATATGAAGATCCGTTACTAACCCTTCAATCTTTTGTTTTCTTCGGTTCCAGATTGTACCAGCATCGGTAACGATGCGAATTGATTGCGATCTAGTCACCGTATGCAATCAGGCAACTGTTGTGATAACAGTTCCTAAGAAATATTTACCTGGCAAGTAGGAGATAAATATTTGATAATTTTTAAATTGTAAGAAATGTTAAGTTTTTTCTGAGAGACATTAATATTTTTCTTAGTAATATTACGATGTAAAAGACTTGTTTCTAAGAAATATAAATTTTTCCATTAATATTCACGTAAAACATTTTGTACTTTTACCCCATTGAATGTGGAAATTATCCAAAAAAGTGATTTTTACCAAGTAAAATTGCCTATTTTTTTTAGTGTGTTTATTATTATTATTATAACGCTGAACTAATTTCAACGTGCATTCAAGTTGTTTAGGATATTCCATGTTCAAATTGTAGCAGAATGCGCAACAGACTTTAAAGCATTAAGAGAACAACAAACAGCTTTTCTAATCTGGATTAATACCACTTACTAATAATCAGTATAATAGTTCTAAAATAAGAAGAAAACAGAACCACGTATGGCCGAACACCATGTCATTTCTGCCTACGTCTGACTTGAACAAGAACATTCTAAGTTAACGCCTGCGCGTATTGCTTATTTCCTTATCATTTGAAGATTACTATATTTATGACTGTAATTTTCCAAATTTAAGAAATTTTAAGTGTTTCCTAGGAGATATTAATATTTTTCTTGGAAATATTACAAAGTTAAAGTTTTTTTTTACGAGAAAAATTACCCACATTTTTTAGTGTGTACATATCAAATACCAATTAATGCATATCGATATTAATAATATGTGTATTAACTGATATTTTATATATACAGGGTTTTCCACGGAACTGGCTGGTTAGAAATTTTCCGGCTTAACGAAATTCCTCAATTTTAAAAAATTGGGGTTTGCAACGATTTGGCACTTACTTTCTTTCTAAAATATTTTCACCTTTTTTGCACTTCCGGTTAACCGGAAGTCGCCACGAACTTTGTTATTTTAAATGGAACACCCTATATATTATTATATTTTGAATTTACCATAAATTCTATGACGATTACCATAGGGTATCTTATACCTATCTTCAACTGTTTCTAAGATATTACGATTTTTGTTAAAATTTTGACATTTACATTGTTGTATGTAATTGATTAATTCTCACTTGATTTAAGTGTCAGAAATCTCCGACTTTGAAATCAACAAGTACTAACATTGTTTTACCAAAACGTAGGAAAAAAAATTCAGTGACATTATACAGGGTGTTTAAAAATTAGTGACATATCCAAGAATTTTGAATGTTGCAAAACTTAATTTTTTCAAATAGAACACCCTGTACATTTTTCTATTTTTGGATGTACAATTAAATTCTATGCCGATCTGCTGTAGCATTCCCTATACCCATCTTTAGTAGTTTTCTTTTAAATTACTCGTTTTGTTTATTACGCTTTCAATGGCCGATAATTTCTATCTGGTGGGCCATGACATTAACATCACAACAATTTATTATTATTAGTAAGTATTATTGTTATAATCATTGTTTGTTACACGTCGCGTGTTCAGATCGATGAATATTATTGTGGAACTTATGAATTAGATAATGAAAAATATTGGAGGAGCTTATTCTAACCTAGATACTATAAATTTATATTAGATTCACTGAGAATGCAGGAGGAACTTATAGAGAATTCAATGTAATTAAAGAAATTTATTGGTTGTTAATATATCCAACGGAATCCAGAAAATTTTGAAATGATTTCTCTTGATAGCTTGGTTTCAATTAAGGAAATGGCATAAAACGATAACGACGACAACATAACAAAAATTGTTTCACTAAAACGTAGTGGACTTGTCAGACAAATGTTTTAAAGTTTTTGATATATTAACGTATTTTCAAAATTATAAAGATTTTTATGAAGAATATTTAGATACATGCATACTTAACAAATGCAATTTACAACCAGCATAAACTTGAACCATGACATAGAGCATCAAAAAAAATACTCAATGTGAATTCCGTTTACGTCCAAGCATTTTATTATTCGACGTCTTAATATGTGTCGCCTTATACTTCTTCTCACTTCAACTGAGTCTAATTCATCAAACGTTCTCGTCACACGAATCATTAAATCTTGCTTGGTAGTCCCGAAAGTTGCGTACAGTGTGTAATCTGTGTAATGTATTGTTTCAAAGTTTTCTGAATTTTATTAGATATATTAGCCGAAAATAAATTTCTTTAATTACATTGAATTCTCTATAAGTTCTTCCTGCATTCTCAGTGAATCTAAAATAAATTTATAGTATCTAGGTTAGAATAAGTTCCTCAATAATAATATTCATCGATCTGAACACGCGACGTGTAACAAACAATGATTATAACAATAATACTTACTAATAATAATAAATTGTTGTGATGTTAATGTCATGGCCCACCAGATAGAAATTATTCGGCCATTTGAAAGCGGTAATAAACAAAACGAGTAATTTAAAAGAAAACTACTAAAGATGGGTATAGGGAATGCTACAGCAAATCGGCATAGAATTTAATTGTACATCCAAAAATAGAAAAATGTACAGGGGGTTCTATTTGAAAAAATTAAGTTTTGCAACATTCAAAATTCTTGGATATGTCACTAATTTTTAAACACCCTGTATAATGTCACTGAATTTTTTTCCTACGTTTTGGTAAAACAATGTTAGTACTTGTTGATTTCAAAGTCGGAGATTTCTGACACTTAAATCAAGTGAGAATTAATCAATTACATACAACAATGTAAATGTCAAAATTTTAACAAAAATCGTAATATCTTAGAAACAGTTGAAGATAGGTATAAGATACCCCAATGGTAATCGTCATAGAATTTTATGGTAAATTCAAAAATATAATAATATATAGGGTGTTCCATTTAAAATAACAAAGTTCGTGGCGACTTCCGGTTAACCGGAAGTGCAAAAAAGGTGAAAATATTTTAGAAAGAAAGTAAGTGCCAATCGTTGCAACCCATTTTTTTAAAATTGAGGAATTTCGTTAAAGCCGAAAAACTTCTAACCAGCCAGTTCCGTGGAAAACCCTGTATTTTTGTTATATAGTCAGATGTTAGTTTTAATCTAATGCTTGAAAATAGACATATTGATTAACTGAAATTGTTCAAATTCTGGCTATTATTAACATCCCTAGAAATAAACTTGAGAAGTTTTTGTATAGATTTATGCTCTACACATTCTTTTGACTGATAATGTGATAGTAGATAGTATGATCTGTATGATTTGAAGGGCCGTTCACTGCTACTTCTAAAGTTGTATACTTTGACCATACTACTCCAATGCTGTAAAGTATACATATTTTTCTACATTGAGCAGTACAATGGAATTCCGGAGAATTGCTTTAGTATTGGAGTGTTTCTCCCAAAAACTCTTTGAGGTGTACTACTAAATAAATCTTTCCTTTGACGGTTGGTTTACGAAATGTAAAAATTGGCTTGGTAATAAATAATGTATTGTCATCTATATTGTAAAATATTCACAACAGTTGAAGGCTTGAATTTTCATGAATACAAAGCTAAACTAACTTAAGTCTAAAGGTTTAGGGAACAATTTAAAATGAAACTAAAATTGGTACTTTATAATTATTAACAACAAGGCGCTATAAAATAATATTTTCCATTAAAAATTTTGACTCACGTAAAAAAAATTAAAAGCCATTTAGCGCTATCTGTAATTTTAACTTTAAAGACACTGGAAATTATTTTTAGTACAACTTTGATTGATATGAAGAAATGATGATGGTGAACATAATACTCATCCCATAGTGGCGATCAACGTATCTTCCAAATACAAGATGTTAGGAAAAGCCGCTTGAGTGCTACCAGTTCTTCTGTCAAATTGATGTTTTAAGCTCTTGCAACACCCAATGGGCAATCTTTTCCCTTGATTCTAACATGACGGTTCTCAGGAGGTTTTGGAATTACTGGTAGAGAACATGCCTTTGGAACAGATGTCGTAGCCTGTTTTTTTTTTTTTTTTGTGTAGGAGCCGTCTGATATGCAGTCGCCCTTGTTTTCTTTTCTGCTCTTTTGTTTTGTAATCAACAAAGCAATAAATTATTCTATTCTGTTGATTTTTGTGAAGGCTATCCAGTTCTGTAATACATTCCGAAACCAATATTGTGTAATACTAACAGAGTAGCATACAGCCCGGCATATAAAAAATAAATTTAAAAATGATACATTAATTAAATTAGTAAAAATCAAATTTTTAACATTCCAGTGTCAGGCTATAGTTATCAATATTAAAACATAAGTGTGCTCTCTCTCATGCCAGATGACATGCAGCGCGAGAATTTTCGATTGAAGCATGTTGACATCCAAAAAAAAATAACGAATAGCTAGTTACTCCACTATCTCAGTACGTGTGGAGACGGCATGAAAGACTGTTGCCCAAAATGTCCTCTCCTTCAATTTGCATGTTTAATGACCAGTTTGCAGGATGTCGTAGGCACGATAGTGTTGTAGATCGATAGTGATCAATCTCTCATGTATAATGAAAACATTTAAGTGTGAATAAAAGTGGTTTTATTTTGTTCGAAATGTGAACCTGTGTAAAATTAGACATAAATCTAGAGATATTATTGACATATCAATGCAATTGGACTACCAATGCATATAGAAACATTATAAGACTAAGTTTTAATAAAATAAGTACATTGTAAAAAAAAAATTATAAACTGTTCATTTGAATTGAACTTGAACCCAACTTTGATTTGTCAATATCTATGTAAAAATATACTATTCAAATTCTAATATTCATTTTCGATGTGTAGGTATATCACTGCTGATCACCTATATTTTCTGAAGGGAATATTCTGAAGAAAAATGCCTTGAAGGACTTGCCAAATGCAGAGATTTCCTAGATCACCTGGACATCATTTGGCTGTCTGCTGCTACATATTATATCCTGTTCTTGTTATATCAAATTAGTTTTAAAATGTAACTAAGTAAAATAGTAACTTTACACTTAAATAATATGGAGTAGACATTCCATGACAATTGATTGTATCTTGGGGTTTTCTATGGAGAACACACTACATCTGTAGATAACTTTGAGGAGATGCAAATTTTGAGTCAACAAGCAGGGTTTTAAGACTTTTTTGCTTTGACCCACACTAACTCTCCCTTAAGATTTGCGACATCTTTTTTCCAACACTCTGTACAATTAAATAGAAGGTATGAAACAATAGCCAAAGATCCTTTAGGTAGATATGTGAGAGAAGTTACTAAAGTATTAAAAGAATGTAGTAATCTTATAGATAAGGGTTAAGTTTTAAACTTAAAATTAATAATCCTAAGAATACACAATATATACTGTTTACCTAAAGTTCATAAACCAGGGCAATTCATATAGACTATTGTTTCTAAATATTGCTCTCCACTTATGCAATTTTCTAATGGTTAGTACAAGAGTTTCGGCCGATTTAAAATTTGAAATAGATTTTTCCATAAAAAACACAAAAGAACTTATAGATAACTCTACAACTTTTCAAATTTCCTCTGGAGGTAAACTTAATATCTTTTGATGTAACAATCTCTGTTTCAAAGTTCCTATTGACATAACTTTGGCAAAATCTTGAATTTTCTTAATTTTTAACAACGGTTGCTTTTGAGAAAATCTTGAACATTAAATTAACGAAACTGTGTATGGAACAAAATATCTTTAGATTCAAATAATAGTTTTATAACAAACATTTGGAACTGCAATGGGTAACCCGGCTCTCTCTTTTTAGGCAACCTCTTTCCTAAAATTATTTTGAAAAAGATATTATAAGTAATTTCCTTCTTTCCCCTAAATTTGTGGATTCAGATTATGTAGATGATATTTCTTGCTGTAATACCATTTGATTTTGATATAATATTTTTTTTTCCTTAATTATTAATAATCATGTATCCGTCAATAAAATTTTACGTTTGAAATTGAGGATCAACACAGTTTACCATTTCTTGATTTATTACTTATGATTAAAGATAATACTTTCCACTGTTGACTATAACATAGAATAAGCCACAACAACAATTATATACACAACTTATCTATACAAGCTATAACAAAAATCACACAACATTCTTTTTCTTAATAACTAGAATTTATTGAACATACCGCTTTCGGAAGATATTTTAAAAGAATAATATATATTCATATAGCAGAAATTAATGGTTACAAGAAAGTGTGATATGATAAAATTAAAAATAGTTAGAAATAAGGGTTTTAAGAAATATAACTACATTATTCAGTGAAAATAGTGGAGAAAAAGTTTTGCAGATTAACTTTAATAAATTATGGTTAAAACAGATATTAAACTTGTGTAAAAAATACAATCTTAAGTCCGGTTTTTCAAAATTCTAAGATACTTTAAGAAATAAATTAAAATTTAATATTGAATTATTGATTTTAAAAAAATGTTCCTGGGATTTATAAATAAGAAATCAAAAATGCGGTTGTTTGTAATAAAGTATATTATAGCCAACAAAGGGAAATGCGGAGATTAGATTTAAGAGCATTTATATGCATATTAAGAATCACAAATGCCGATAAATCCGCTTTGGGCGTATATTTTATTAATACAGGAGCATACTTTTTTCAATTGATGATTTAGAATTATTAAGTCTTTAAATTGTAAAATCTTAATAGTGGGAAGCTATTTATATGAAAACATATTAATAGTTTGCTCAAATACGTGATTTTAAACACCCTCAATTACAATATTTATGAATTTATTGAATTAGTAGTCCTGTTGATTATTTTTTGTAGCCTAGGATATACTTACTATATTTACGCTTTAGTATTTGACAAATACACTTGTACACCTGAAGATGTTAGCTTATGCTA
>RXPK01003065.1:0-19469 GCA_004143645.1 Protaetia brevitarsis | reverse complement strand
CGTCGGCAGCCCATGAACTTAAAACGATTATAAATATAAATACAGGGTAGTTTATCACAAGTGTTTCATAAAAGTTTATGATGTTCTATTATTTACTTATATTTGAGATTTGGCACCGTATCGTTCAATTGGAACTATAAATGTAAAATACCTAACCAAAATATCACTTCCGGGTTGACCGGAAATGGATGACAACTTTGTTATTTTATAATAAAAATGATATAATTTTATTATTGATTTTGGATTCTACAACTATAAATACGTCAGTTTTTATTAGCTATTCCTATAGCTACATGTTGCCGGTTTTTGAGTATTTAAGTTTTTCTCTATTTTTTAGTCATAATCATTGCATCATGAGAAATTTATATCTCGGTTAATACTGCAAGTAGAGACTCCAAATTTGCTATGTTCGAATGTAAGATATAACTCTAAGAAACGGTAAGCACACTTGACATTCTAACAATACAGGGTGTTCAAACTGAGGAACAAAGTGACATATTTTCACAATACAGAAAACTCCTTTTTTTTAAATAGACACCCTCTGTTTGATTCGGAAATTTAGGAAGTAAATATCATCCCCTATCACTTTATATCAGACATCCTATACTTATCTTTAATAGATTTTGAGATGTGAGGACTTTTTGTTTAAACAGACTAAGTTAGCCTATCTTTTGAATGTTTGTAGCCTGGCTCTGAAATGGATTCACGTCAAATTCATGTATGTATTTTGAACTAACCATACAAGAATGTCTGTTTCGAATAGTCATTTCTACTTAATATTGCGTTGTACGAAAGTGTAATTACAATGATATGCATTAACACTTTTGGTTAGTCAATAAATTTGACATTAATCCCATTCAGAGCCAGCTACAAACACGCAAAAATAGGGCTATATACTTAGTCTGTTTAACAAAAGTCGTTCATCATCTAACATCTATTAAAGATAGGTATATGGGAATGCTGATATAACAGTGATAGGGGATAGATATTTACTTCTTAATTCCGAATTAAAATACAGGGTGTTCTATTTAAAAAAATGAGTTTTCTGCGATTTGAAAATATGTCTACTTTGTTCCTCAGTTTTGAACACCCTGTATGTTAGAATTAAAGTGTGCTTACCGTTTTTAGTAGTTAATATCTACATTCATAACATAGCAAATTTGTAGTCTCTACTTGCAGTATTAACCGAGATATTAATTTTTTAATGATGCAATGATTATGATTAAAAAAAAAGAAAAACTTAACTCAAAAACTGCAACATGTAGCTCTAGGAATAGCTAATGAAAACTGACGTATTTATAGTTGTAGAATCCAAAATGAATAAAAAATTATATCATTCTATTTCTCCAAATAAGAAAGTTGACATCCATTATCGGTTCACACCGGAAGTGTATTTTACATTTATAGCTCCAATCGAACAGATACTGGTGCCAAAATCTCAAATATAAGTAAATAATAGAACATCATAAATATTTAATGAACCACTTACGTGGAATACCCTGTATATTCATGTTTTCTTGTTTTTTCTTTTAGCTCTGCAATAATAATTATTAAGGCAAAGACGTGTACAAGACGATTCGGTTTCTTTATTATACACCGAACCAAAAGCTTGATTGGCTCAATGAAATATGTTATTGTAGTAACGAACACCAGTTTTGTTTTAACAACTTTATTTAGCTTATTTTCACACTAAGGTAAATGCACCAATTGCAATGATATTAGTAACATAATTACTTATCATAAATGGTACCCAACTTATTATAATATGCAAGTACTGGTTACTCAGTGCCTACTGAGATGTAATCCATTTTGAAACAGTTTGTACTGTTAGCCTTGTTTATACAGGGTGTATCAGATATAGAGGTAAATATAATAATATGTAGCAGCTGTAATCATATACGATCAAAAAGTCTTAATGCACAGGGGGCAGTAACAAGAAAAAAAATATTTTATAAATGCCGTGAGCTAGAGGCGCACCTGTGCCCAACCTAAATGCTGTCTCGAGTATACCCCCCCACATACCACCACAGAATATCGTAACAACCAGAACATCAACTTGGCTTGGTGGGAAGGTTTCGCGCATTCTCATCGCGCAGCTTAATCCGCCATTAAATCGGGCAAGAACTTGTGGTTCCGGCTATGTTCGCTCTTTGCATTAGGCACACGTCGCTGACTTCAAGTTTATATTCGTATGTTAATTTAAATAGTGTTATCAAATGCAAGTCGATAAAATATGAAAATAATGGAAAAGAAAGTAAAATAATTGTAAAAATAAGCGATATTCTTTCATTTTATCGTAGATATGTATCATATTCTCGAAATTTACTTCAGTTAGTTCCACGCACGGAATTTTATCGCAGCCGACTCTGACTTCTCGCCCGAGACACTGACATCAAGGTCACGAAATTTTGCCCACTCAGATCAAAAGAGCCGACAAAGAGTTTGCATTCTGGTTGTTACGATATTCTGTGATACCACTATCATTCAGCCATTACCGCTGTTAGTTTTGTGTGGATCGCCGCTTGGAGTGCAAGCCATTTCGAACATTTTATTTAAATTCTTCCCGTCTCCAAAAAACGATCCTTTTCAGGACCATAATAATTTCATATAAAGAAAATTGAAGCTTGATGCATCGGCAAAAGCGCAGGAATGTATAGATTCATTTTCGCGCGATATTATAGTAAAAAGGCGTATTTGCGAATTTTCTGTATCTACATTACATATTTCTGTGTAATTCGATTCAATTCATTTTGCGTTATTTGATTAAATAAATCCAAAAGAAATGACTCAGATTCATGTGGTACCATTTATTAACAACTAACTCTCGATTCGACAAAGCAAAAGAAAAATATTTACGTTTTTTGTAAGTAGTGAAATCGCATATCCGGTGAAACTCGAACGTCTTATCAGGATATTAAAAATAATACTTTGTAGACTTACGTAGAATGCTCTTAACAAATAAAGAATGTTTATTTTATAAAAAGAAGAAATTTAAAATGCCTCAGTTTTGCTATTTTTACAAGGGCACACACTGACCGATTGGCCTTTATTTATTCAGAATGACGTTAAATGAACTTACGACATACCATTGAGAATAATACTAAATAAGTGCAATGTATTTATACATAATACCACGTTTAGCGGGTGTCTAACATGACGTTTCCTTGCATCAGGCCCGGACTAAAGAATTTTTGGCTCTAAATTTTACTTTTTTTTATTTTTTAATGATGAAAACCGGTTTCGGTGGGTTTGTGCTTTATATGTCGTGTAGTTAACACCCAAGCAAAATGTACTTTTTTATTGGATACACCCTGTATATCTTAATAGTTATTCAACCGATTAGAAGTATCATTCGGTGTTTGTTAGATGGCCAATGTAAAACCCCATTTACCTCGCGCGTCATCTAAGAGACACCCAAAGGTAGTTTAATCGGTTGGATAACTATAAGATACATAAACAAGGCTACTAGCTAGAATCATATTCCTTACGTCAAATAGAATGGACAGTTGGGAAATTTTGACTGCGTGCAATCGCCATCTTTTCTGAGTGGATTTTAGCCAATAGCAAGTCAATAAAACAGGCTAAAAGTCAGGAATTTCTGCCTGTCTCCTAAGATTACAGCACAAATAATATTTATTTGCGCTTGTTAACATTTTAATTCTCGTAAACGGCTACTAAGTACTAAATTTTATAAAAATATCTTCGATAATATTGCTGATGTGCTTTCAGAGATTTGCCCATGATAATATAATAATCACATGATGCGAAAATACTGAAGCATCACTTTTTCTTCGTGCTGATTGCTAGCACAAACATTTGAGTTAATAATTTCGATAAAAATACAATACATATCATAATGTGTATATTTAAAATTTTTACCTACATATACTTAGATGATGAGCGGCGTTTGTCACCTGCAAATTTTTATCATATTTTTTTTTGTAGCGTATGAAAAATATTTCATAATGTATTACTTGTCATATCATTAACATGTAATGACTTATAAGATATGGGTGCCTTGATTATCTTGAAGGCGACAATAACAATAAGAAAAAACTTAAACTTTAATAACTCTATACAGGTGTACTTAATTGAATTATTCCACTACAAAAGAAACGAGAAATAACCACAATTGATTAATGGAATGATATGTATGCGCATAAATTAATATTGAACCGATTGAAAAAAAAACACTTGTTTGGGTTTCTTAAGAATGTAGGAGCGTTTTTCTTTAGATCCACGTACTTTAGAAAATAAGGCTTCCTGTTGATGCTGACTCGGTTAACCGAACGAAGGTATCGATAAAAGAAATATTGAGTATTTTTCCATCGAATCATTGAATTGTTATTATAAGATTTCCACAATTACCTTCGATGAATATATTTCGCGTTTGGCTTGGCTTGGTGTGTGTGTATATATAAGGCAATATGAGATACAGGGTTGCCATTTACATTAATTTATGTAGATCATCATATATTCCATTCTTGAATTAAAAAGTTTAGTAGAAAAGTATTACAACAAAAACAGGAGATTCACCAATAAAAATCTTTTCAGGATAGTACCTGTACTATCATAACTAATCTTCTGTTAACGAATTAACATCTTATTTGTAAATTTCACAACTTTGATATATTTTTAACATTACTTTGCTAATTAACGAATTATAAAAGTGAAACTTCTAAAATACTACTAATTTACTTTAATTAGATTAATAGTATACATCAGCATAACACTTGGAATAAAACAAGGTGGTATACTAATTACTTATGTGCGTATTACAGGTAAATTCCTACATTTCAAAATCGCATAAATTAGATAAATACATATTGTTATGTATGTACAGACGACAATTTTATGTTTGTCGGACAATATTTTGTTTAACACTACCTAACCTATTAAATTTATTATTTGTCTTGTCATGTATATAATTAGCTGTTTACTCGGTATTCCAGCAAATATTTCTAGATATCAGAAATATGCCGGAATATGTACACTGCTCGAGAAAATTGAATGTTGTCATCTCTAGCGTATATTGTGATTATCAAAACTACTCATCATTTGAACAGGAGCGCGTTCAGCTGGCATTATGGAACTACTGTCCATCTGATGTGTGAACACGATTTTCCAGGTGGGAGACAAGTTCTATGAGCAAGAATTTGGCATGGTAATGGGTTCACCACTGTCTCCGTATACTGAGTAATATCTACATGGAAGAATTTGAAAGCAGAGCCATAGACACATACAACAAAAACCCAAAAATGTAGTTAAGTTAAAAAAGTATCATCAAAATTCATAAAACGATGGAAATAGCCCAACAACAAACAATCAATTAAATATTAATGTTAATATTTGGATTTAAATTTAAATTTTAGTTTTTTTAATGTATTTTCCTTTAAGTTATATATCATCAAGATTGGAACACGAACTTTAATAGTATTATTTAACATTAGTATAAATTCAGACATTTATTAAATTCATTAAAAATCGCTTTTATAAATTTCCATACCTTCATAACAATTTAATTGTGCCTATATAACGGTCAATATTCTTTTAACTAATTTTACATTTTCTACAATATGATTTTATTCAAGCCTTGTCAGTAACCTTGTAAATAACTCGTAATATAATCATTTAAATCGATTCTGTATATCTTCCCCTCATCTCCTTGCAACATTCTGTGCTGTTATTTAACACACTGATTACAAAAGAGATGTAAACAATGGGTGCACAAAACAATACTATTGTATATAGATTCTGTATTATTATCTTACGTAATTCTATGTTTGATGCTTTTGTATTGGTACTATTGAACAGTTACGTCAAGATCAATGTGACACGCGTAGTTGAATAAGGCGGTCTTTCTTATACAGGTTGATTCAATTTCGATCCTCAGGATCGAAAATGAATATACATGTATGTTGCCAGAGAATTATATAAGTGATTATCTTCCTATATTTCTTAATCAAAAGTCTTAAAATTATAAAGTGGTGCTTTGAATCTCTAAAAGCTAAAGAAAAATATGCATTTGTCAACTTTGTTGTATGTTACTTAAGGTTTGGTAATAAAGTGAGCGTAAACCCTTTCATTTGGATGTCTTTTGGCGTTAGTTTATTAACTTTTCCAAATTAAGCTTGGAAGTGGTACTACTCCACAATGGAAATAAGTTTCCCTCTGTTCCTTTGGCTCATGCAAGCGATTGGAAAGAATCTTATGACAATGAAGTTTCTTTTGGAAAAAAATTAAGTATAACAACATTAAGTGGAATATTTGTGGCGATTTGAAAGTTGTTTCACCTTCACTCGGCATGCAACTCGGCTTACAAAAAGTATTGTTGTTTTCTTTGTGAATGGGACAGTTGGGATAGGAAAATCATTATAAAAAAGAAAGAGTGGTCCCAAAACGAACTTCATTAGCACTAGGAGAAAAGAATGTCATTGGTCCCCACTTGTTGATCCACAAAAAAATATTTGCCCTCTTTGCACATTAAGTTTGGGTTGATGAAAAGCTTTATCAAAGGTATCTATGGATGAAACTAACAGTGGGTTTGTATATGTGAGGAGTAAGTCCCTTAAGATCAGCGATGCTACGGTAAAGGAAGGTATTTTTATGGAAGATCAGACAGCTATTTTCAGATGAATGATTTGTTGAGGCGCTAAATGGAACTGAAAAAGCAGCATGGTTGTCTTTTAAGAAGATTTGCCACTGCTTCTTGGGAAATAGTAAAGTCGAAACTACGTAAAGATTGTTAACAATGTACTGGCCTCATATAAAGCTATGAGTCTAAAAATACACTTTCTTGACTTGCACTTGGACTTTTTCCCAAAAAACCTTGGAGCAGTCAGTGACGAGCTATGGCGAATGATTTCACTAGGAGATTCTAGTTATGGAGAAGAGATACCAAGGCAAATGGAGTGTTTTCTATGTTGGCAGACTATTGTTGGACGCTGAAGAGAGATGTTTCTGATGCAAAGTCATATATCAGCATATTTTCCAAGTAAATATATCACTTTGTATGTCATTTTTTCATGATTATAATATATACATTCACAAAATTTCATTGCTTTGTCACTCTGAAACCCTACTTCATAGAAAAATTTGGAAAACAGATATGAAATAAGTGTAAAAAGAACTACCTAAGTTCACCACGTGGGACAAAATAAATCTGCAAATTTTGTTGACCACTGCAATTGAGCAAGTGTATTCATAATATTGTATAGAACGTACATACATATATTTAGCAGTGCCGTATATTATACATATCCGGAATAAATATTTAACGTATATCGCTCACTCTGTTTATCCGTACGATTGACACGCACGTTTTCAAAGATTTACGTTCGCAAATGTGAAACAACCGGCACCTATTACAGAAACCGACTAGTTATTATTATTGATGGGTGTCTGTGCGTGCGGATGAGAAAGCTAATAATATAACTTCAAAAGACGGATGCAAAAGATTTGCAAAACAAAACATTATTTTAACGATGGCCGATGATTGCGTACTTATTTTATGTGGATATTGAACTAGGTTACGATTGATGGCGAAGTGGTAGGCGGTAGTGCTATTAAATATTAGTGCATTGCAACTTATATGAATTATTATTACACTGTTGAAAATATTACGGTGTTGGCGTTAATTTTGCGCTAGTCAAATATGTTTAGTTTGATTTTTACAATTTTGCCAGACGAATTGACTACGCGTATTTAATAGAACAGAAATTACTAGAATTTCGTGTGAATTCTTTGTTCAGATATGAGGATTGACTATTTTCTAGACATTCAAAAGCGTTCAACCAATCAGAATTTTCCCTCGGATAGAAATATAGAAACCCAACCTATTCTAATACAGTATTACATTATACGCACCACCTGCATTACACGTGTATCTGTTTTCGTGTTTGATTATCCGTATTAACATATCCAAACAAACCACCAAATGTGACTGACTTGCAAAGTGTAACCTCTGTTATTTAAACGTAATTCCAGTGGGCATAAAAAATTTCAACATCTTAAAGATGTATTGGAACATCTATTTACGCAATTAGTTTAGACTTGAATCAAATAGTTATAAACATTCACTTAATTTTATAATCGTTTCTCAAAAAATATTTTAAAATTGGTAGGTTTAGTTGCGAAACCAAAACTTATGAATGAGTGGTTTTGCATATTTATAATTGAGAAAACGTCTTAAAAGAGAGAATATTATAGCACTAAGAAATAGGGTTGCATATTTAAAAAAAGACGTTGTGTTTAGAATCGGTGTTAAAAACACCCAATAGATCGCATTCATTTAGTTTAAACACCTAGTAAATTTGTTGGTCTAGATCAAATAAAATGTGACTAGAAGTATTTTTATAATTTCCACGTGTCAGATTGGACAAAATAACCCTTAGCAATAGACAATACTTGACTATCTTTGTCTCGTCAAATTTAAACTTTCTATTCATTCTTGACAAAATCAACACGAACAAGAGTGTGGACCTCCTCCCTGACTACTTAAATTCGTCAAAAAAGTGTTATATAATTTTCAACAGTGTAAGATGTTTTTACAATTTGTCGACCATAGCCTATAGAAGAGAAGATCGGCACCATTTTGAAGATATGAACAACTTTTAAGGAATTCTCTTTTTTTTAACGAAGATATTTACATGAAACATTTTGGAACGAGTGTACCATTATAAACAAAAGCATTTTAGCTTGTTTATGTCCTGTCACTGAAAAAATCGATTTATTTGCGACAACAACAACCTCATGTTTCTATATTCATGATGGTATCCCAAAGAATGGAATTATATGGTTTAAGAATAAAAATGCTTTCCATTCACTACATTTAATAAGAATTTATCTTGTAACGTTTTCGGGTTTTAAATAATCACCATAGCTGTAATAGGAGTGACATCTAGCGTAGTTGTGTAGCAAGTAAGCTAGATGTAATGTTCCATTAATCGTTATGTTAAAATGTACTAACCGTTGTTAAAGTAAATAAATCTTCTTGAACCTCTAGTTGTTATTGCGTTATGTATTTATTGTTACCTGCTATCAACAAATGATCCACTATTATCATATCTACAATGCGACTATTATTTAATAAAAAGTATTATTTCGATCCTTCGACCAAGTCTAATTTGGAATAAATTTAATACTGTAGCTGACTGGTACGCATCGCGTACTAGCACCCTCTGTAGCCGGTCTAACGATCTAGGGGTGGCGCCATCTGTTAGTTACAGCGTCAAACCCTAAATTTCAAATTTAAAATAGGCACCGCTACAATATAGAACAACATGTTTCGGCGTTTCGCCATCCTCAGATACTAAAGAATTTAAAGGAAATATAATACGAAATGAGTTGAATATTAAAATTTTAAATTTAAAATATCTCAACGTAGTTTTCGGTGGTATTCCATCATAAATTTGGGGGCATTTTGAACATCTGTTGAATTAAGTACAACTTCAATCTGACGCTAATAAAATAATTATCATTAAAATGTTGACTTTTAATTTTTAAACATTAAAAGGGCTTGATCGGATTTTAAAACATAAACCGCCAAATGATAAGCCATCACTCAAGTTTTTCTTCAACTTGTTTGAACTTTTCGAAATGATTTTCACCCTCGATTAGGGATTGAAACTGCAAAGTCGCAGATACATGTAAAATTTGTCCATCCCCGCAAATCGAAATTGACTTGTTTTCTTGTTAAATTCAATTCAAGATATTTTAAGTTAGTTCGGGCGGCTAGTTTTGATATGGAAGCCCGGTATATATTTTTAATGCAAGCTTGAAGTGTATTATTATTACATTCTATCCAGCAGCGCAATGTAACGTTCTATCTCCTCCTCTAAGTTATTATTATTATTATATCATGGTGGAAAAGATAAATTACATTGCGCAAATTTTACATTAAACCATGTAATTTTCACATATTAATGGGTGTTGTAAGCACACATCGTAATATTTTATTTTGAGATTTGCGCGTAAAAAACGGTAATAGAATTGCTATACATTCTGACGGAAACTTTTTCTTATAATATGTAAAACAAATACGTTTTTAATTGCAAATAGTGTATAGTGAACCCCAAAATGAGAAGTACATATGTCGTCATATCCGTTTTGAGCACTGGAATCGTTGGAAGAGTCTATTATACTAGCTTCAGGGGTGTTCCTGTCACTTTGACAGAAGTATTTAATGTAATTTCTATCGTAAAAAAAAATATTACCCCTACCACTGATGACTTTAGTTCCTCTATTCTACGTCGTACTTCTCATTTTGGGTTCGCTATACCTAAATGCGTATGTACATTTTTGAAGGAAATTTATTATTCTTTAAATTGAACCCAACAGCAAACGCGTTCCTTAAAAATATTCTGTCAGTGTTACACAAAATGTAAACTCATACAATCGAAAGCAAAATAACATCTTCTTCAAAATTGTATATGCAAAACGCTTTTATTTTCATTCTAAAAACCATTCCAACATTCATCGCTACCAGCTAAAAATTCTATTTAACTAGTGGCAATCTTAAAATTTTATTGTCATAAAATACTCGTCGTGTATTTAAACATTAACGTGCAAATATACTCGGCCGACTAGATACATATAGTACATAACTTGTATACATTGCCGAATTAAAGGAGGTGATTCAATATTTTTCGGCGGAGAAGATCGCCCAAGAAAAACCGCGCCGGCCGCTCGTTAGCCCGATGATGGTAATAGAAATATACATATAATTGTGCTAATTTCGTAACGAGAATTTGTTGATTTAGACGCGCGTATTTACGAATTTACGCCGGTATATGTTTGCACGAATTTACATACGCGTTGCACATATCAAGATATATAGCGCAGGATGGGTATTTTAAGAGATAATACCGTAAATATTTTAAGCAGTTTAGAAAACTTATGTTTCTTTTTTGATGTGTGTCTAAAGATGTATAGGACGTCTGATATATGTATGTATGTGATGCGCATATACTTTCTGCTGAGTTTATATTTGAGGCAATTACCTTAAAACTACTTATAATACGAGATCGGGAAAAAAATTAAAATTCGTGTGTATAATATGGATAAAAATAGTGAACGATTAAAATTTTATAGGAAAAAAATTAATAGGCTTATCTTAGCTTACTTCCTTATAAACCAGTTATTTTTTAGTTATTAAAACTATGTTTAATGTCAACAGGTTTATAACGGATCCTCTTTTGCTGTTGAAGTGAAAAGTATCACTTACGATTGAATTTACATATTATAAGGAATATTTCGAAAATTATTTAAAATCATTTTTTTATCGTATTTTTTGTTTTTGCAATGGCTGACTATATTGTTTCTATATAATTACTTTGTTTTTCTTTGATCACCTTTTACCTTTTTTCAGAGAGTATCTAAATAAAGAGAGGAGAATGTTTGTGTAAATCATGGCAATAACATTATCTGAAAGCAATTGACATTATCAAAAGCATTAAGTGAGTTTAATATATAGGTATATTTTTTTTGGGGTATTCCATTATTCCATAAGCTAATTTCCTTTACTTACTTATCCGCAATTTCTTCTACCATCGGTGTAGAAGATAATATTTGTTTAAAAAGGTACTAACTAAGTTAAATGTTAAATAAGTACTTGCTAATTAAATTTGGCATGGTAATTTTATTTAGTGTATTGATCAATTATTTCACTACCGGTTTCGGCATGATATGCCTTCCTCAGGTGTATATTTAATTAAACTGTGAATACAAAATTATGTTAGTTTAAATAATTTTCTTTAAGAGGTTATTTGAAATTTAAATTTTAACTGTACGCTAGTCAAAATTTGAGGAAAAGTTAATTAAGGAAGTTAATCAAAAATTTGCTTATGAAATTAGCAAAAGTGTTAAAGCATATTTGAAATGAAATAAGAAGTTAGGTTATGTTAAAATAATGATGAATGGTCGTATTCCTACGATGTATCAGCAGCGCAAACTAGTAAATTAAATCTAAATATAAAAATACTTGCTTAATGCAATACTGATCGTAAAAAAACTAAAAATTGACGGAACAGACCATCTAAAAATTATTTAGAGTTGTTTCTATTTTTCATTTTGTTTCCTTGTTTTTGGTGGGAATATTGGTCATTTTAAATTTTAATTTCTTTATGATGAAAGCATTTTAGTTTCTTCATTTCTTCTTACGTTATATAAATAACGTATACGTTACGATAAATTTGATCTTTATTTTCTTTCATGCTTTTTATTTCACTTGTTGTATACATATGTACATATATGTGGTATTCTTCCACGCAGACACAATACACATATAGGTTTTAAAATGTTTTCTTTTTATCTCTGAAACGTTTTATACAATCTGCGAAAACTGTCTCACAGTTAATTTTAATTTTAATCTGTTGTTTTGTACTTGTTTGTCTCTTTGTTCTACCGTGTGTTTGTTTCAATGTCCTTTTTTGACTTTTTTATTTATGTTTTTATTTATTCATCAATCTTATTAATTATCTCTTATTTTAATTTATATTATTACACAGTATTTTAACATTTAATTACAATTTTCAAAATTTAAAACTGTTACATAATGGTAATTAATAATTATACGTTATCACTGCATATTCTATTTCAATGTATTTTCTTTTTGACTTGTAGAAGACCTGAAGATGGCATTTCTAAGCCGAAACATATTGTTTAAATATATTAAAGAACCTTGGTAAATGTAAGGACGTTTTCTTTCTTCTTTCTTTTTCTTCTTTAACACATTATTATAGTTTCTATTGCCTAAAATGTGACAGATATCCTTCAGTTCATCTATCTTTCTCGGCCTCAACGCCTGCAATATATTTCCATAGGTAGGAGTCGTTCCAGTTATATCACAGTATATAACAGTAAGGACATGCTCGCAAAAATCCATTGTTCTTTAGTGATCCGTTTTGAATGACCTTCAAGCGCAGCTGCCATTTTCTAAAGCTGTTGCCGGGAATTTTCAAACGTGTAGAATAATTTATATTTTAAAGGAAGTAGAAAAATAGATTAAAAAAATACTCAAATTTATGCGTTTTTTATTCTGATTTTGTTGCAAATATTTATGAACAGCTTATAGTAATAAAAAACACGATTCCAATAAAATAATGTTTGATTTAAGTTATACATATATTTGCAAGTGTATTACGCATATTATGTTCATATTCTTCCTTTTTGTGTGAAATAAATCTTGTGTTATATTTTTAAGTGTCAAATATTCTTCCAGAAATAAATAGTTGTGTGATTCTTTCTCAAATAAATTAATAAAAATGCAACAGCATCGGTGGAAGGGGCTTTCAAATTTCTGACACGAATACACAATAACTTTTAATTAGGGTTCAAGAGTTATGACTATATCATTCTCTGCGATACAAAGATTGTTCCTTTCTATTCGATTACTTCATTTCTAACATCCAACCCTGCACTGGTTTGTCAACAATAATGTCCGGGGATGCACAAATGGATACAGTTCAAACGTAGACTATATAATATCGAATTCTCTATAATATGAATAAATGCGATTAAAATTTATACCAGTACAATGCAGTTCAAACCAAAATCACATTATTTTAAAAAGTGAACATAAAATGAATCAGGTTAGTTATTGCGATAAATAGCAATCTAGCTTATAATTTGTATCTAACAAATAAATTGATTTAATGTGACCTAGGAATCTCTGCACAACGATAATAGTTCTTCTTATTCATGTACTTTCTTAATTCTTGTCGTGTCATATATATTAGATTCATTTCGGAATCCGAAGAAACTGCGACCATCGTTAGCATCAAAATTTATCTTGCCGAGAGTGATGGTACTACAACATGATACCCATTGGTGTCTTCTTTCACGATTATTTTGAGTTATTTCACTTTAACCTAACTAATTATATATATAAGAAAGTATGTAAATGTTATGGCCACTGGCCACCGATCTTACACCTTTTACACAAGAATATCATGTTCATTAAATGTTTTTAAAATTGCGGGGTAATTCAAAACTAATAAAATACGTAAAATAAATAAATAAAACAAGTAAATCATATAGATTAAACGGATGAGTAAACTAATTTGTGTAGACGTAAACAATAACAAACTGCCATTTTGGGAAGCTGTTGTTTGTGTGAAGTTAGGCTTAGAAGTTTGGACCGCTATAAGTCATCTCTTGTCCTTACTCGGTATACTCTTGGTTATATAGACTAATAGAGTTCACTGGGTTCCACAGTAATAGCTTAATGACAATTTATTACACATCTGTCATCTGTCATGTCGAATGTAGTGTGTCAGCCTTTAGTGATATTTTTGCCAGCCTAGGGCAGGAAAACGGGCTGCCGCTTTGAAGTAATACAAAATGAGTGTTTCTGGACGGAATCCCAAAAATAAGAATTCTTTTACGAACACTTAGATACTTAGACCAACTGCTTAAGAAATATATAAAATAAACGTCAAATTGACAGATTACATTAATGGCTGTCAAAAAAACACCGAAACTGTTTCTCATAATTTTATCCTTTGTAAAGATAAGTATGTAATTAAATTTGTATAGCCAATCGAAACATCATCATGACTTTCTGAAACGAGGAATTCCCACTATAAACATTCAAATATCTATATTTATGTTCCAACGATTTCGTATGATATTAATGTTCAAAATGACAATTCTATAAAATTCCACAACGGCAGTTGATTTGTGACAGTTCGTGTACTCGTTAATGATAGCCTATTTTGAGGTATAAGAAAGCACTAAAGCATCGCGAAGCAATAAACATCTAAGACACGTGCTGTTTTTACCGGATAATTACAAACACTTTCCCGGCGAATTAATTAAACTTATTTTTAGTGCCCGATACCCCGATAGGTATGCAAGCCTGGAAGACCTCACCGGATCGTGCGTAAAAATTCGATTTTTCCATGAAAAAGGAACAAAAAAATAGTCGGGAATACACGCACACTCATCATCATGATGAACAAGTACCCAGATAGTTCGTCGGTTACAATATTAGTTATTATCGCGGAATCCTAAATATAGACGCTAAAAATTGAAGGTATATTTGCATTGTTGCAGTGTTATGCGGCAACAGAACAAATATATAATACATAGATATATGTATGTACATAAACGTCAGGTGATATTGGTTACCTGCTCTTTCTCTACACTTTACACTGTGTTTCCGTTTTTCCTGCAGGATCAAAACGCTTATTCCACACCCGGCAAAGTTTCGAATAACACATTCGCACGATTACGGCCTATCGGAAGCACCGCCGCTCGTCAGTTAGATAGACATCGTTTTCCGCGACTGTTTAACGCTTTGCTAGATGTTCTTGCCGGCTACCGTCTGACTAGCTGCCTACTGTATACGCCGTCACTTCTCGATTAGTCTCGATTCTGAGGCAATTCACCAAACAGAGACTTATATTCGCCGAGACTTTTCTCGTGCAGTCGCAAACAATATCGTAGGACGCTGTCAAGGTACTGATGGTTGAATGGATCCAATTCTGCGTGTAAACAATCCTTATATCTTATCACGAACGCTAAATATAACCATCCGACAATGTAGTGTACCTGGGTACCGGGTTTATATGAGTATGGTGCGAACGCGGTGTTTGCTTTTTTAATTCAGTACTGTGCGCGAGCAAAGGGCAGATAAATACATTGTGTATTCGACTGTTGTTGGTATACAATCGCATCAGCGATAAGGAAGTTATTAATTTAATCAACGACAGTGCTTCTAATAACGAACGGTAAAATAATAATGAGCTTTCAGCGTAATGATACTTACAGTCTCCAACAACATAAAACTCGCAAAATTATTTGAAATACAACAACGAAATAACCTTCTATATAGTCTGTCCATAGATATAACGATTTGACTAATGGTGTTTACAGATGATGTTTTTATCCACCACCTTCTGCGGCAGCTATCCAGAAATTATGCAAATAAAGAAATATACCGTATTGAAATTTAACTATTCTTAACGTCTTATTTTTAATAAAACGGAAATCTTAGATATTGAAAATAATTATTATAAAAGACTGTTCAAGAGAATGTGGATATTAAAAATTAATAAAATGCATTATAACGATAAAAATGATATAAATAACTAAGTCACATTTATAATAATTTGATTTATAGCAATTTCTAAAGGAAAAACGAATTGAGTCGTCATCACCTTATCGTGGAAATGTAGAGGCGATTTTTCGCGTAAATTTTTAAATGAAAAAACGGCCTGTTTTCTGTTTTGGAACTAAAACTGAACGGCCTTTTAGCTTTAGTATATGTTTTGCTTGTCGATATTTGTTATATATTACGTGAGTTTACAATTTTAAAATGTAATTAAATGATTTTTTTTGAGCAACACCGTAAAGGTGAATAAATGTGGAAACACCTAAATGTAGTTGTAAACATTTTGGCCTTATATTAACTAATTTTGAGATTTTAAAATCGAAATTGTTAAATTTTTTAATTTTTGTAATGTGTAATATTTTGAATTGTAGGATTAAAAAGATGAAAAAGGAATAAACAAAATTCCGAAACGTAAAAACATTGTATAATTAATAAGAAAAAAACCGGAATACCCAAAAAAAAGGAAACAAAATAATAATAAGAAATCAACACCGGTTAAATAATATTGAACAAATAGTAGACCGATAATTAAGTTTCATTTAATATAATCCACCGATTACAATTTAAATCTCATTATTCTAAAATCTAAATAAATAATAATTAGTCATGACGACCTTCCATTAAAAGTTTATGGATAAGTAAATAAATACCAGATTTAAATTTTTTTAGAGTAAGTCTGTGGGCGTAGGTCAAGTTCAGTTAAAATATTTTCGACTTCCGGTAATGTTCTCTTATACCGGAAGTAGTTGTCAACTTTGTTATTACAAATGGAAATGTAGTACTTTTATTTTAAGTGCCGATTCTACTCTGAATTTTATGTTAAGTTTATCCAAAATATCATGCAGTTAATGTTAATGCTTTACAAGATATTTGCTTTTTTAAAATTTATGTTATGCGCCGGTGGTTCAGGAACTTTTAAGTTGCTTGCAGTCGGTACACTGGCTTTAGTTGTAAGACAAATAAAAAACGAGTGGTTTCAAACAATGACTTTACTCTGACAGCGTAGTACACACCCTTCTTACAAGAATATCTATTATCTATTGGCTTCACAATCTGTGTGACCTAATCTCTCGCTATGTTTTACAAATCTATCTTTATCTTTAAAACAACACTCAGCATTCAAACTTAGGGCTAATAATAGTGATGTAAAAAACTGCTTCTTTATTACGTTAACAGCTACAACCTGCTTTTGCTACTTTTGGTTAGCAGTTTAAAAGAGCTGTTACTTTTTGTAGCAGTTTTCCCCAAATAGTGATATACGTTAAACTGTTTCTACAATGTCATCATCACATCTGTCTTATTGTTACCGCTATTCCTTCAATATCTATATAGGTATGTATTTACATATATTGCGGACGATTCTACTCGATTCAGTAACGAGTGGAGATACATACCTACTACATATGAATTGGAATTGTGATTCGTGCGGTTGTAGGGGATTAATAATTAAAAGAATACTTATGTTGTGATGAAGTAGTGTAATTAACGTTTCGTTGTGGTGCACTACAACTTTTTCAAAATTAGCAATCATAAAACTGAAACTTCACATTTGTTGGCGACACTTTCAAAAACTAAACACAGAGTTTTCGCGTCAACAAGGGGAGTGTAAGAAGGGGAAGATTATTCGAGAAGTGATCGAAGAGTGACGAGCGACATGAGGTGGACGTTATAAGTGTTGTTATTTCAAATAGAGTCGTATTAGTTTTATATACTAGGTATATGCCACTGTGTATTAGCCAAATGGAATAAATTCGATAATAAATAAATGGGTGCGTGTTCGAACAGTTCCAAGAAATACTCGGACACGTGGATTGGTATTTTTAGTTGTGCATTTTTTTTCAACAGAAACCTTTATTTATACATGGTGTGTCATGTAACAGTGGCCAATACTAACTTTTTTTTATTTTAATGCTTGCAGCTGTTATATATTCATTTTTTGGTTTTTCGGAAAATTATATACAGGGTTGTATCAGTATAAGAGGTAAATATAATAATATGTAGCAGCTGTAATCATATACAATGAAAAAGCCTTAATGCACAGGGGATCTATCTGTAAGCATTAACGAGAAAAAAAAATACTTTATAAATGCCGTGGGCTAGAGCCGCACCTGTGCCCAAACTAAATGCTGTCCGAGTTATACCCCCACATACCACTATCATTCATCATTACCGCTGTTTAGTTTTTGTGGATCGCCGCTTGGAGTGCAAGCGACTTCGAACATTTATTTAAATTCTTCTCGTCTCGAAAAACGATCTTTTCAAGGCCATCATGATTTCATATCAAGAAAATCGAGCTTGATGCTTCGGCAAAAGCGCGGAATGTATAGATTCGTTTTCGCGCGGATCTAGTGTAAAAGGCGTGTTTGCAAATTTTCTGTATCTACACTTATTTCTGTGTAATTCGATTCAATTCATTTTGCGTTATTTGGTTTAAATAAATCCAAAGAAATAACTCAGATTCATGTGGTACCGTTTATTTTAAACAATTAACTCTCGATTCGACAAAGCAAAAGAAAAATATTTACGTTTTTTTATAACTCTGAGTCGCATATCCGTGAAACTCGAACGTCTTATCAGGATATTCAAAATAATTTTGCTTTGTTAAACTTACGTAGAATGCTCTTAAGAGAAACGGAATGTTTATTTTATTAAAAAGAAGAAATTAAAATGCCTCAGTTTTCTATCTTTTACAAGGGCCTTTATTTTTCAGAATGACTTAATGAACTTACGGCATACCATTAAGAATAATACTAAGTGAGTGCGATGTATTTATACATAATACCACGTTTAGCGGGTGCTTAACATGACGTTTCTTTTGCATCAGGCCCGGACTAAAGTATTTTGGCTCTAAATTTTCTTTTTTTTTATTATTTTTTAATGATGAAATCGGTTTCGGTGGGTTTGTGCTTTATATGTCGTGTAGTTAACCTACGCAAAATTTACTTTTTTATTTTGATACACCCTGTTTATTTTTGTACAATTTCCTTATCTATTCTTCAACTGTTAGGAAATATTAGTTTTTTCAGTTTTTTTAAAAAATAACAAGAAAGAAATATTGATTACAGAAATCTACAACAGATCCGAAAACAATAAGTAATCTGTTTATTTTTTGATGTTGTAAAAAAAACAAAAAAAAACATTTCTTTTGTACCGAATGATAAACAAGAACTGTATTAAATATTTTTGTTTGCAAACGCTGGCCTTAGCAAAAATGTTGCCTGCCTGACGTTTAGTTGTCGTTATTTAGTCGTTTAGATTCATTACTGCATATAGAAAAATGGTTCATTTACAGAATGCAAAATCAATTAGATAGCATAGAAATCGAATCCACTAAATCAGCATATGTTCCATAATT
>RXPK01003064.1:0-35709 GCA_004143645.1 Protaetia brevitarsis | reverse complement strand
ATATAAAATAATTCTGTAAGGAAAAATAATAATAATAGTATATATAATAATATGATCTTTTACATTTATTATTAAACTAATGTATCATATCAATATAAACATGTTTAGCTCCGACACGAGGTATCCTTTTGGGGGTGGTTTTTGAATTAGTTTCAATTGACTTTTTGCTGTATAGTATGCCTGCATTTGGTTTACTTATTACTTTCTCCTAATAAATTCTTTAGTAGTGATGTCATATGAACTGAGAAGTATGCTCTTGATTTGCACCTTCACTGATTTTCTGGAGGAATGAATGTTCCAATAAGTATTTCTATCATCTTTATCGTTTATTTATTTCTTTAAGTTTTTTTCTACGATATTTTTATTAGTAAACCACCGCGATAATACACTTATATGAACATATTTTAACTTACTTTCTACAGCCATTGCTGTTTATTCTACATAATAAATACATTAAACAACAGTCTCCAAATCTCACAATCAAATAGTCATATTAAAGCAAATTATGCACGTCTCAGAACATTGATTCAAGAAATACATATAATAAATGTATATATCTATTTGGCATAAGACAAAAGAAAATACGAATTCGGTTCTGTTCAACATAAGAAAATCATAACAACTATAAATCCATACTTGTTGCAATAACTGCTTGGATAGAATTATGTGTGTTATTAAACAATAAATATCTAACAGAGATTTGATTATTTATGTTAATATGTTATATCTTAAAAACTATATATTGTTACCAAACGCATTAGATTTATAGGCAACAAAAAATCAAGGGAATTGTTAAATTCCAACTTGAAAAACCTTCCCTAAAAGGACAAAATAACTTCGAACAGCGTGTGCGAATTAATAATATTTTATGGTTACAATATTCTTTTTATATGTCGATGCTTTTATAGTACTAGGCTGATGTACAACATCTAAATAATCCTGAATCGATCGATGATTAATTTGAATTTTATCCTTTTAATAATCAATAACCAATGCTGCTGCTAAGATCAAAGAGTTTTATTTTATTTGTCTTATTTCAGTTAAAGAATTTGCAAAATATATAATAACCCAAATTTATTTATCCGTCATGTACCGTATAATAAAAGTCACCCTCAAAAAGGGAAAATAATAATAACTTTGAACTGCGTGTACGGAATTAAATATTATTTATTGTTACAATATGTTTTGTATATTTCGGTGCTTTTATAACTAATAGGGCTGAAATATTTATACCAAATAATCCTGAAATTAATCGATAGAATAATGTTTAACCCTAAAAAACCAATAACAAATTGCTCGTACTAAAATCATTCAAAAGATTTTATTTTTATTTATATGTTCTACCACACAGAAAAAACTGAAAAAAAAATATATCAAAACTAAATGCACACGTTAATATACAAAAGCCAAGTTTGGCACCTTGAACCAAACTCAAAAAAAACCACCCTTAAAAGGGGGAAAATATAATAACTTTAACTGAGTGGAAGGGATTAGTTCTTGATTTTTTTATAGAATGCCATAATAGTATTTACACATATAATTTTTTTGAACGTGATAGCTTAAGTAATTCCTGAGAAAAAAAATATTGAATTTTTCCACCCTTATGCTAATATCTCGAATGGGGTGGCATCGATTGAGCTAATTTTTGGTATTTATAGTATGACAGTAGTACTCATTTGCTTTAATTTCAGCCCGATAGCTTTAGGGGCACTTTTCAATGGCTCATCGGAGCAGAGCCTTTGTATCAATGAACATGTAAAATATTTCCAAGGCGTTTAGCATACATGTGATATATTGAAACATTATTTATTTATTTCTGATACGAATGACGTAGTGATCTCTTCATCCATGTTATTTGTTCTGAATAAATTTCGCCCAACTCTACTTAAACAGTAATATGACAAACACATATGGAAATGACAACGTTCCAAAAGACTATAAACATTTTTGCGGTTTTTTTTTGTCGAACCGTTTACAAGGTTTGTAGTTTATCATGTGTAGGTCTGCTTCTTCCTGTTTACATTTCAAATATTAAAGAGACGGTCGGTGCAACGAATGGAAGAACGGGAATCGGATGAAATGAGATGTTTGTTTTGTTAACGTACAATTGTGTGACGTTGGGGATCGTCCGGAATAAAACCGTCATTTAAGGAGAATGTGGCCCGGTTTCTGAGTACAGTAAATAATTACGTAGAATCGAATAGCAACAATCCGAAAAACGAAATGATGCAAACGGTTGTCAGTTCGTCGATTGACACCACATGGAGTTAGACTCCCTGCCATCCACAGTAAAATCAAAGCTAGTAAACACGGACTACGAATTGGAAATACGTTTTAAAGAAGAATATGTAACAACGTTTGATAATCAATATAGCGCCATGTTATTTCTCATGGTATAGTTGAAAAATGAAATGATGTACAAACTATTCTACTTAAACAACGATATACGCGTATACCTAATTTGGAGACAATGTGCACACAGACTGCACACTATCGAATGGCAAAATATAAGATATATACTACTTAGCAGGTTAGTTACCGATTCGAAATTTATACCAACCCTTTAGTTACTGTCGTCCCGAACTCATGTATAGAAAAACGGAAAAAAAAACATACTCATCTCAAAAGAGAATCGAATGGCGAAAATCGCGATATTTTAGGTTAATGTTTTTGAGGTTGAAAATCCTTACAATTTCGTTACTTTGCCGGCCGCAAACTATCGCTCCGATTTGTTCTAGTGCGGTGCGCAATGTTCGCGTGTCGTGCGAATATTTTGGACCAAGCAAGCCTCTAGCTAGTGTCGTTCCGGAGTTATGTTAAAAAAACGAAAAAAACACGCGTTTCTTGGATGTTTTCCTTATCCTGGGACACGAGATAGCGTCCAGAGCCGCTAGATAACATTGAAACCCCAATGTGTTGTACACTGTCGGACGCGTTTTCGACGAGGATTCCATTTCTGGCAGCGCCGACGCGCTATCGGTAACCGTTTTCGGAAAATATCGGCAAAAAAACGTAAATTTCGATCGAAAATTTAGCAAAAATCGTATAAAATCACTAAACCTTGGGATAACCCCACGATTACACATCAAAATACGCGTCTTTTCGCGGGGATCGAATGGCCGCCGCGCGCCTCCTCTAGCACTTACCGTACTCGAGATATGGGCGTTTCAAAGTTTTAAAACTTAAAATCGACGCTACGGCGTCCGCGAGGTGACCTTTAGACGCGTCTTCCGACGAGGAATCGAACGATATAAAGCACGATCCGATATCTCTAACCGTTTCCGAGATATTTGAGGTCAAAGTTTCGGAAATAAAAATGGTCCCTGGAGCCTTTGCGTGTAGTCCACCAGACGCGCATTGTGACGGCGAATCGAATGATAAAAAGCACGATGCGATATCTCTAACCGTTTCCGAGATATTTGAGGTTAAAGTTTTTGAGATTGAAATCTACGCTAGAGCGTTCTAGTATGGCCTATCAGACGCGCATTGCGACGGGGAATCGAATGCTCAAAACCGGAACTCGATATCTTTTACCGTTTCCGAGATATTCGCAAAAATGTGCTGAAAATCGTTAAATTTCCTTATTTTTCACCCCTAAATCGTTACTTTGCGGGCAAACTATCGCTCCGATTTTGTTCTAGTGTGGTGCGCAATGTTCGCGTGGTCGATGCGAATATTTTGAGACCAAGCAGAAGCCTCTAGCTAGTGTCGTTCCGGAGTTATGTAAAAAAAAACGAAAAAAACACGCGTTTCTTGGCCGTTTTCCTTATTCTTGGACACGAGATAGCGTCCATAGCCGCTAGATAACATCGAAACCCCAATGTGTTGTACACTGTCGGACGCGTTTTTCGACGAGGATTCCATTTCTGGCAGCGCCGACGCGCTATCGGTAACCGTTTCGGAAATATCGGCAAAAAACGTGAATTTTGATCGAAAATTTTAGCAAAAATCGGTAGAAAATCACCTAAACCTTGAGATAACCCCAACGTATTACACATCAGAATACGCGTCTTTTCGCGGGGAATCGAATGCCGCCGCGCGCGTTCTCCTTGCGCTTACCGTTCTCGAGATATAAGCGTTCAAAGTTTGAAACTTAAAATCGACGCTACGGCGTCCGCGAGGTGACCTTTAGACGCGTCTTCCGACGAGGAATCGAACGATATAAAGCACGATCCGATATCTCTAACCGTTTCGAGATAATTTGCGGTCAAAGTTTCGGAAATAAAAATGGTCTCCTAGAGCCTTTGCGTGTAGTCATCAGACGCGCATTGTAACGCGAATTTGAAATGATAAAAAGCGCGATGCGATATCTCTAACCGTTTCCGAGATATTTGAGGTTAAAGCTTTTGAGATTTAAATCGACGCTAGAGCGTTCTAGTATGGCCTATCAGAGACGCATTGCGACGGATAATCGAATGCTCAAAACCGGAACTCGATATCTTTTACCGTTTCCGAGATATTCGCAAAAATGTGCTGAAAATCGTTAATTTCGTTAATTTTTTTCTTATTTTTCACCCCTAAATCGTTACTTTGCGGGCAAACTATCGCTCCGATTTTGTTCTAGTGCGGTGCGCAATATTCGCGTGGTCGATGCGAATATTTGAGACCAAGCAGAAGCCTCTAGCTAGTGTCGTTCCGGAGTTATGTTAAAAAACGAAAAAAAACACGCTTTCTTTGCCGTTTTCCTTATTCTGGGACACGAGATAGCGTCCGCAGCCGCTAGATAACATCGAAACCCCAATGTGTTGTACACTGTCGGACGCGTTTTTCGACGAGGATTCCATTTCTGGCAGCGCCGACGCGCTATCGGTAACCGTTTCGGAAGACAGGTTATTCCAAATTTAATGACAGTTTAGTAAAATTTTACTTTCGCCTCCTTTCTCCGATACTTCTTCATTTGTTTCCCAAAAAGTGTTATATCGGGTTCTGATGATTATCATCAAAATGTTGTTTTTTTTCAATTTAGGTGGATTAAATTTCGTACGAACAATAACCTAAAAAATCCATTTGGACAAAGCGAAATTTTTTACGACTGGATAATGACACCCCTCACATTGACTCCAACATCAAGCCGGCCACCCTACTCCCCACCTACAAAACAGCTCGATGCTTAACACAAGAGATCACAATATTCCAAAACGATAATCGCGACGCAATTTTCTATCCGTCCATAGAAAACTACGTTCCTCCGGGCCATTATTAGGGAAGAAAGGCCCGATTGTAAAACTTTTCTGGGGCAACCAGCGCGCTCCATAGAAGTCTTGTCGTTTCTTCATACCGAAATTTTATGTTCCCCTTCTATACGGTATAAAATTAAGATATAAAGATTCTCCAATAGTGGAGTATGGCGGAGTTGAGAGGGTGGGAGGTAGTTTCCAACTTTTACGTCATATCCGTCTACTGACGGGACTACTCGTAAAAATAGCGAGAGTATAGCGAGTAACGGATATATAAAATATTAATGCTAGAGGGATCGATAAAGTGTCACGAAGAGTTGATTCTGTTGAGTGGAAGCTTTCTTAGTTTTATTGTTTTTTTACACTTTATCTTGTACGTCTACTTATTTTTTTTTTTTTATTATTAAGGAAATAGATTACTCTCAGTCGTATACCATGGAAACTATGTTAGGTGTAAAGCTGCAATTGATTTTTCTACAACTATTATTAATTAATGGAATGTATAAATTTATTACAAGCAATAAAGAGTTACATACCGGGTGTTCAGCCTAAGATGCAAGGGTCCATAGCCGATTTATTATTGTTTTTTTGGAAAAATGTTTCAAATAAATGTTGCCTCGAATCATGTTTTACATATTTTAAAATTAGTTTCAGTAATAGCGGACTTCCGGTTGTACCGGAAGTAGATACTAACTTCATTATTTTAAATGGAACACCCTGTATATTATTGTATTTTTGGATTCCTTGTTAAATTTAAATAACAATACGTTAGACATACATTGGGGCTAAGTTGTACCGTTTCCGAATTACATGACGTTTTTTGAAGAAAATTACATTTGCAATGTAAAGTAAAGTAAAGTAAAGTAAACTTTATTTCCAAAAGACCACAAAACTACAAAGGTATTAGGAAACGTCAGAAAAGAAAGCAAAATAAAATATTAATCTTAAATAATAATAACACTAATGATAATTCCTGAGTAAATGAATGACAAAATTAAAAAAGAAAAGTGATAAAAAAAAATGATAACAATGGCAATAATAATAATTAAGTAAATTAATTAAGTTAAATTAAAGTAAAAGTAGTAATACCGACAATAATGACAATGATACAGCGATCATTAGGACACCGTGAAGAAATGAATGAAATTAATTAAGAGATTATTAATAATAATAATAAAAAGAAAATGTAGTGGTAATAATAATAATAATAATAATAATTAATAATAATAATGATAATAATAAAAAAACTAATGATAATGACAAAGTGATAATAATGGTAATAATGGCAATAATTGATAAATAGAAATAAGCTATAATAATATACTGATAGTAAATTATCGTACAGATATAATGACAACAGTAACAGCGATCATAAGGATCATAAAGACACTCTGAAGGAAATTAAATGTCTGCGGTGTTTGGAAATATCTCCGCAAATACGAAAGTTAGAAAGATGCGGTTTTCAGTTTTTGCTTAATCATGAAACAGTACACTTTTATTTTAAAATTGTTGCATTTAAATTACAGAATTATTAAATAGGGCTCTGTAATTTTTGAACCCTAAAATCATGGATAACTTGATTTTTTTTTAATTGAATGGTATAGTAATTTTTACATAAATGTATGTGAAATTTAATTTTCTTTCGATTTTATACGAATGTCATTGTGTCTATCTATAAAGGTTTTGGAGATATTCGCGATTTTTCAGTTTTTCATGATAGATACGTATTGCGAAGCGCCGGCCACCTTCCCCTCGCATTTCACCAGGCTTAGGACTGGCTGCAGTAATACTGGCATGCTTAGAAAGTGGCCGACAGAATACAATAAGATGACTGGGAACAAACAAAACTTGAAATTAAAAAAAAAGAAAGCACAACATTGTGAACTTTTTCGAGAAAGTGATGTTTTCAGACGAAGCTACCTTCCACAAAAATGGATTTGTGAATCGTCATAATTGTTGTTCTTATGACACACAAAATCCCCATCGATTTATTACAGCACATAGTCAGTACAGAAGGTCAGTGAACGTGTGGGCAGGTATCTTTAGACAACATATCATAGGCTTGTTCTTTCATAACCAACGCCTGGGTCCTGGGTAGGGTTTATATGGAATTTCTTCAGAATAATTTGGGCGTTCTGTCAGAAAATATTCCGCTAGCTACTCGTCAGGTGATATGGTTCCAACACGATGGTGCTCCATCTCACAATACTGTCGAATTTCATCAGTTTTTGGATGTGTCTTTTTCAGACCGCTGGATTGGGCGTGGAGGACAGATGACAGATGGCCTCCGAGGTCGCCAGATCTTACAAGCTGCGATTTCTTTTTATAGGGTTTCATTAAAAATGAAGTTTATGAGACGCCACCAACAATATCTGATTATATGCGCCATCGTATTTTAAAAGCGATTCAAGAAGTCACACCAGAAATGTTCAAAAGTGTTTGCACAAGCGATTTCAATTATGTAGCGCCTAAAATGGATCGCATTTTGAACATTTAATGTAACATTGTTGTACAAATTCTTTGTATAATGACGGCACTAGCACTTAAAGTGTAACCTGTTGCGAGCAAGACGCTCGACATCTATGTACGCCATTGCTATGTTCATTTTCAACGCGCTTCAGTAAATTCTACATTTTTTTAATTTCAAGTTTTGTTTGTTTCCAGTAGTCTTGTTGTATTCTGTTAGCCACTTTCTAAGCATGCCAGTATTATTGCAGCCAGTCCCAAGCCTGGTGAAATGCGAGGGGAAGGTGGCCGGCGCTTCGCAATACGTATCTATCATGAAAAACTGAAAAATCGCGAATATCTCCAAACCCTTTGGAAATAGACACAATGACACGTATAAAATCGAAAGAAAATTAAATTTTACACCCATTTATGTAAAAATTGTTATACCATTCAATTTAAAAAAATCAAGTTATCCATGATTTTAGAGTTAGAAAATTACAGAGCCCTATTTAATAATTCTGTAATGTAAACGCAACAGTTTCAAAATAAAAACGTGTGCTGTTTCATGATTAAGCGAAAACTGAAAAACGCATCTTTCTAACTTTCGTATTTCCGGAGATATTTCCAAACACCGCAGACATTCCAAATGTCATTTTTTTCGAAAAACGTCATGTAATTCGGAAACGGTACAACTGAGCCCCAATGTATGCCTAACGTATTATTATTTAAATTTAACAAGGAATCCAAAAATATAATAATATACAGGGTGTTCCATTTAAAATAATAAAGTTAGTATCTACTTCCGGTACAACCGGAAGTCCGCCATTACTGAAACTAATTTTGAAATGTGTAAAATATGATTCGAGGCAACATTTATTTGAAACATTTTTCCAAAAAAACAATAATAAATCGGCTATGGACCATTGCATCTTAGGCTGGACACCCGGTATAATATGAACTTGCTTTATTGTATCAAAAACTTCTTTAATCACTCTAATGTATACCGATTTTTAAAGCAATAATTTATGTTTATTATATTCACAATCAGTTGAGTAATAAATTCATTATATCAACAATTTTCTTTATTGTATAGATGAACCTATATATTAATTAATATAATAAACGCATATACTTTATTTTCATAAAAATATTCGTTGGACGAATTTTGATGAAATAATTATTGAAAAAATATACTTTTTTATTATATTTGTGTATAATTTTCGTTCAGTGTATAATTAGAAGTATTGCTTCTAAAAGTAAAATATCTGTACGGTTTTAGGAGCACAAAATTGCTCCAAAATCGTACAGGAATCTTACCAAAAAGTTTTAGTGTGTAGTATATTACTTTTCTTTAGACAAATATGGGATTACTTGGGGTAGTGATTATTGATTGGCGTGCTTTGCGCAGGATGCTAATTTTGTGAAAAGCATGTTGGCATCTTCAATTTTGTTTAAATTTCCTTCGAAAGTTTGTTACGTTTTTTTTTCTTTCGCCTATCTTGTATTTTTCCTGATGTCGATATTATCGATTCCCACGCATCGATTCGATTTGACGATTGACCGTGTTCCTTTCATCTGTCCTGTTCTGTGTTTACATCTTTTCGACGGTAGAGGGCAGCTCGATGTCCGTATTCTTATTTTATTCATCTGTCTTCTGATTGGTGGTGTGACGTATTGCTTGTTTCCGTTTCCTGTCGCTTCTTGGTGGTTGTTTAGAGGCGTTCTCACGTGTAATACTTCCTATCTTCGGAATTTTTGGATATTTTCACACATTTGTGGATTTAATTGGAAGTTTACTGGAAATATTCGTTGGCTGTATATTCGCTGGTGTTTGGTGTGGAATTTTCGTGAATATTATGGCAGATGTGTTCGATAAATCGAGATATAATTTGAGAACCCACGCGTCTGCAACGCCATATCTGTTTCTTTCTTCTCTTCGTTGTAAAACCTCGTTATTTAACGGTAAGCAGATCTTGTTATTTCTTTTAAATCACTAACTTTGAGGTTTCTGTGTTTTTAGAGGTTCTTTTACCTCCCTTTTAATTTTAATTTTGGAATTTCCCATCGTTATGTGAGATTTTGAACACCCACGTGCGGCTGGGGACTTCTGCGACCTTTTTAAGTCCCTTCGGAGAATCCTACCTACCTCCTTTAAAAAGTCAGTGGACCATCTGCTTCGGGCATTACCGAGTCAGCCCAAAGGCTACGATCTGTTCGGATCGGAGAGGATTTCCATGGCCGAAACAGCAGATTGAGAACAACAGCTAAGTTGCACGTTTTCTTTTTATTTGTAAATTTTGTCCGCGTTTAAAATTTTCATTAGTAAGTAACCAACCCGATCATTCAGTTTTTTTTTATTGCTTTTATTCAACGATACAGTAAATTATTTATGTTATACCAGGATCGGAGGTACTACCTATCACTAGTTCAGTAAAATAGTTTAACTTTAGTATTCATTTATCTTTTCAGTTTCTTTTAACGAATTCAAAATATTTACTTAAAACATCAACCGATTGTATATCGGCCTGTAATATACAGGGTGGTTTGTTCACCACAAGTATAATCAAGTCAAATATTTAGATTTATTTTAGTAGTTTTTTTTTTGTAACTGTAAAACTTTTTTGAATTTAAATTAACTCTTAGCCTAAGAATTTTCTTTATATAACGTGTGTGAACTGATTGCGTTGGCCAAAGCGTTCGGTGTTCGAATCCTACCGCAGGATTTTCTGTTATAGTTTACAATATTTCATTCTTATTTTTATTGTCTTTATTAACATTTACTGATACAGAGTATCATAGTTATTTTCTTGAATTTTATGTCATATTTCATTCTTATTTTTTTTTGTCGTTATTAACGTTTACTGATACATAGTATCACTTTTATTTTCTTGAATTTTATGTCAATAACACCAACTTTTTTTATTAACAATTTTATTAATAAAAGTTTAACTGTTTTATCAGTGAATTCATTCTTTTATTTTTGTGTATGAGTTTATTTGCAAACCGTTTTACCCCTCGAGTTTTAATTATCACCTTGGATTCCTGCTTATCAGGGGGCATGACAGGGTAAGTAATCCTAAGCAGGTGGCGCCGAAATTTATTATCGATCTTGGGTTTGTATTTCGATCAACCCACTCCCTCGCCGACGAGCCGGCTGGCATCCTGCATGATTGCCGAATAGCCACTCACTTCTTCGAAGGTTTGTAAAACGGAGGTGCATCACCTTTTGCCTTCTTATTTTGAGTTCTTGCCTCGCGATTTTTCACGGTACTCGACCGTCACTTTCGGTGCCGGAAATTTAGGTAACAGTCTTCCCAGTTCTAGCTTTACGCCAACATTTTAATTAATAGCGTTCACATTGTCAACATGTCAACTACTTAATTGAGATAAATCATCTTATAATTTGTCTTCTTTGTCCAAATATTTCGTGTGAAAACAATCCCCACTTGTATAGTCCCTGCAACCGCGTGGCCTCTCCAACATCGACGAACAACAAAAACGTAACTCGAGCACCAGCAACTATATCTATTATATTATTACACACCTCTTATCTATTACCGCAGGTTGAAGATGTTGTAAACACTTTATATGTACAGCCCCTCGTAGTAAACTGCCTTAATTTGTTACGGTAACGGCTGTTACGCGCGCAGGACACTGCATATTAAGTTATTTGCGATACGGGAGCTTTGTAATATGTACCTGAGGGATAAACAATGGCCCCTCGCCTTGTATTACACATAGGAATTACGTACAAGGGACGATGAGCCATCCCGAACACGCTAATATATGTATGGTAAACGGCCTGTGCGTCTGTGTACGGCCATCCGGACGCGACTTGTCCTTTGATGTGAGCAAGGAGTACGGCGGACAGGGCGAATTGCTAATGCTCCGGATGAGTGAAGTGTTTGTCTTGGGTTTGGGACGGTCTTAGATGGTTGTGATCTTGTAGGTCGGCTTGACAGTTGATGCTTCCCGATTTCAAAGACATTGTAATTATTTAACATCAGCATTCAGTCGATTTTCGGGCAATACTACAGTTTAAAAGTTGTTTGAAACTGATTAGATATTCTGGTGCTCAAAGATACAAGATTAAATATACGCCCACTAAACCAATACGCATTTTTTTAGGAATCAAGCTGTGGATGTATTTTACACTTAAACCTAACTCATTGTCTCAATCTCATATCTCTCATATCCCACTAGATAGCAAAAACGATGGGGTAGACTTAATGGTTGCTATTTTTAAGCACCTCAATTGCAACGTGAGACTTTGTGAATTAAGCCAATCACTACAGTTGCTTTATTCACCCTTTGTTTTCCGAAATAACGGCAAAAATGTGAAAGTACAGGAGATGCATTCATTAACTAGGAATCTAATGCTGAGCCTATTGAGATATTGGCAAACATGTGAGAGTCGTTGAAAAATCGCTGCTAATTGTACTGATGCGGTTAAAGAAACTCACATTGATTAAATTGATTCGGTTAAATTTCTCAGAAGATGGTTTGACTGAATAACCGCTAAAATCGAATTGTTCTGGTTCAGAAATCATACAAATTTGTATGGTTTAGTTAAAAAACTAGAAGAGAAAGAAAGTGGACTACCAAGGAAAAAAATTAGTTTTAGTTGCCAACCGAAATTGGATTTATTTGGCTAGGAAAACAACAAAAACTAAAATGGTTTAGCCAAAAAGTAGTGAAACTTGAAGATATTTAAAAATCTGAGACATTACATTTATTTGCACTGAAAAAAATGGATTTGTTTAGAAAAAAACGCATAGGCTGGAATAGTATAGCTAAAACACACAGAAACCACAAAAGCTCAGAAACTGGAGAAGATTGACCAGACAACGTTAAAGTTGCATTGGCTAAGGCATGAAGGCGCAAAAATTAGATCGGTTTCCTTAAAATCCAAAGAAATTGCGTTGATTTGAAAGGAAACACAAAAACAGGACGGATTTGAGCTCTAAAACCACAGAAACTGGATATGACTGGAGAGAAAAAAACATTAATTAAAAAAAACATTTAACACATTAAAAACCATTGGCTAGGCCACAAAACCACAGAAATTGGATTAGTTTGCCTAAGATCCGCAGAAACTATGTTGAAGAAACACAAAAGCAGCACTGATTTCTACTCTAAAACCACATAAACTGCAGAGGGTTGGTCAGAAGAACCGTTAAAGTCGCATTGGCTAAGCCATGAAACCACAGAAAACCAATCCATTTCCTTAAAATCAGCAGAAACTGCGTTAATTTGAGAAGAAACACAAAAACAGGACTAATTTTGCTCTAAAACCAACATAACTGCAGAGAGTTGTCAGAAGAACCGTTAAAGTCACATTGGCTACGCCATAAAACCACAGAAAACCAATCCATTTCCTTAAAATCACCAGAAACTGCGTTGATTTGAGAAGAAACACAAAAACAGGACTAATTTGTGCTCTAAAACCACAGAAATGGATATGATTGGCAAAAAAACCATCAATTAAAAACATTTAACACATTAAAAACTATTGGCTAGACCACAAAACCACAGAAATTAAATAGTTTGCCTAAGATCCGCAGAAACTATGTTGAAGAAACGCAAGAGCAGCTCTGATTTGTTCTCTAAAACCACATAAACTGCAAAGGGTTAGCCAGAAGAACCATTAAAGTCGCACTGGCTAAGTCATACAACCACAAAAAACCAATCCATTTCCTTAAAATCAGCAAAAACTGCTCTGATTTGAAAAGAAACACAAAAAATGGGACGAATTTATGTTCTAAAACCACAGAAATTGGACATGGTTGCCCAGAAAAACCATTAAAGTCGATTTGGTTGAGCCATAAAACCACAGAAATTAGATTGGTTTCCTTATAACCAGCAGGAACTGCGCTGATTTGAGGAAAAACACTAAAACAGGACGGATTTGTGCTCTAAAACCAGAGAAACTAGATATGATTGGCGAAAAAAACCATTAATTAAAACATTTAACACATTAAAAACTATTGGCTTGGGCACAAAACCACAGAAATTGGATTAGTTTGCTTAAGATCCGCAGAAACTATGGTGAAGAAACAAAAGCAGCACTGATTTGTGCTCTATAACCACATAAACCGCAGAGAGTTGACCAGAAGAACCGTTAAAGTCGCATTGGCAAAGCCATAAAAGCACAGAAAACCAATCCATTTTCTTAAAATCAGCGAAAACTGCGCTGTTTTGAAAAGAAACACAAAAAATGGGACGAATTTGTGCTCTAAAACCACAGAAATTGCATATGGTTGGCCAGAAAACCCGTTAAAGTCGCATTGGCTAAGCCATAAAACCACAGGAAACCAATCCATATCCTTAAAATCAGCAGAAACTGCGTTGATTTGAGAAGAAACACAAAAATAGGACTAGTTTGTGCTCTAAAACCACAGAAATTGGACATGGTTGGCCAGAAAAACCGTTAAAGTCGAATTGGTTGAGCCATAAAACCATAGAAATTAGATTAGTTTCCTTATAACCAGCAGAAACTGCGCTGATTTGAGAAGAAACGCAAAAACAGAACGGATTTGTGCTCTAAACCACAGAAATTGGACATGGTTGGCTAGAAAACCCGTTAAAGTCGCTTTGGCTGAGCCATAAAACCACAGGAAACCAATCCATTGGCTTAAAATCAGCAGAAACTGCGTTGATTTGAGAAGAAACACAAAAACAGGATTAATTTGTGCTCTAAAACCACAGAAATTAGACATGGTTAGCTAAAAATTTTAAGTTTTTCCTGAGAGATTTTAATATTTTTGTTAGTAATATTACAATGTTTGATTGATTTTTTTTTCTAAGAAACAAAAATTTTCCCATTAATATTCACCTAAATTACTTGTATTTTGGGAAAATTCCTAACATTTTTACATTTTCCTTAAGTTTATGTACCATTTTTAACAAATTAAATGCGAATTGAAGCGCCACAAATCGTAGATTATTTATGCAACCGAAAATACAAGTAAGTATTGCGCACCGAGCAATGCATTAATTCAGAATTGCTTCCAAATAATTTTTAATTACTATTTCAGTGTGCTGTAACTTCGGTTGTATTAATAATCGAAGATTTATGGAGCTTAAATTCGCAGTTAATTTGCTGAAGGTGGTACATTACCCCCCCTATGAGGCTAGGTGTCGAATAGAATACGTGGAGATCATCAAGAAGTTAAAATTTCTAGAGATTAACGATCGGCTGAACGAAAAAATAAATAAAATCACACACATATTATAATGTTAAAGTTCATTATTTGCACGTCATCACATACATGGAAGGGTGAGCAATGAATGCGATATATAAAATTATTAATTCGGTCCTGTACTTCCCACAAAAATTCGTAAAGTAATCACGAAGAACCTATTTCGGATTTATTTAAAATAATAATCCGACAATAATAATATTTGGATTATATTTTCACGCATATAAAGATAAGTTGGAAACACTGAGGACCGTATTAAATACAATTTTTTTCGTCAGCAAACATTTAAAAAAAAAAGATATGCTAATTAGATCATCTCGACAAAATTATCATTTTCTTCCCACCGCTTCTAGGGATTCCCTCTAAAATAAACAGGCACAATCTCCAGCGCAAAAAAAAGGTATTTAACATTTCCAGGACCGTACGCCCTCTCGCGAGCGATGAATTCAACGATATACTCCAAACGGGTGCGCAAATATTATCGTTACTCTAAATACTATTTGTTCTGAGGGGTACCGTTGTGCCTCGAGCATGTTTGCATTGAAAATAAATGGGCTTTTTGACCGACGACCGCTGTACAGAACCGGACTTTCGCCCTGTAACCGTCCATCGCGTTTGATTGTTTCTCGGAACGTGTGACGCTTTTCGAGGGGAAGCGATGTCCGTGTGACAATATCTGAAAATACATCGGAACGTTTGACAACGCGTAGCAACAAAAAAAAAACTAATAATAATACCTAGCTATAGCTTCAGCAGCCGAATTGGGGAGGCTCGTATACGACAGGGACGCGTTTGTTAATTCGCAGGTATGTACATAGAGGTCGTGACGTGCTGTTTGTATTGCGGAGGCACTGGGAGTATTCGCGCGTAAATATTTGCCTTTTATATGTCGGAAAACTGAATGGGTGAGCAACGTGTGCAGGTGTATACTGAGAGATTGTGTTTACTACTGCGAAAGTTTATACTTCGGTTAGGATGATTGGAAGTGGATTTTAATCTTGTATGGTGGGAGGATTGTTTGCCTTTGCTATTCAAGCAGGCGAGGTATCTAATTTCAGTTTGGTCATTAATAGAGATATAGTTGATAGGTACGTGAACCAGATCTTACGTTGTGATTATATTAGCTTTACTACATGGTAAAACGGAAAGAAAACATTGAAAACAGGAAATTTATTTTGAATATACGTATATATTTCTTTTACTTACTTGCTTTGATATCTTTATTTTGTTTGGAAATATAACAGTTACAAATTTTGATGTAAACCAACATAGAAAATACGTCACACACTGAGAAAAGAGGTTTTAATAATTTTTTTATTACGAAATTTGTATTAACACCAAATAAAATTAATATTAGGAGTAACAGCATTTTTATATCGAAAGTTTTTAACAAAAAAATAACTGTAGTATTCGATCCTATTCAACGATACAAAACCGTACTTTATTCAGTACTTGACAAGCTGTGAATACTTACACATTGTCCGATCCCCATTTAGATTATTAATTATTAATCCAATACCTCATGTTTTTTTGCGATTACAGCGCCATCTGTTACGAATCAAAAAAAAGTTTCAAACAAAAACTACATACTTGATGGCGTAGAATCCGAATCTGCAATACAAAATGGGGGTTCCCATTTAAGATTTCAAAGTTGTCCCCCTCCCACTCTGGTTGGAGGGATGGAGTTCGGCACCTTGCAGTGAGCCCCCTACATTACAACAAATCTTATTAAGATCTTTTTTGATTTGATGCAGTGTTTTAGAGATATTCCGTTGTCTCAAGATAAAAAACTCATCCTGTATATTGAGTTGTTATAACTGAAATTAAGTTGCATTGATAAAATCATCGTTTTTTACAATGGGTTATAAGAATTGTTACACTAATTATTACTTAAACTTAAATGTAATTCAAATTTCTCTTAACAAATGTGATTTAATAAAAAATTATTTAAAATTTATTTATTTATTCTCTATTAACAAGAAATTGAGGTCATCGGAGAAGGTTCGCCTGCGATGCAATATAATTTTTAAATACTTGTATATACTATGATGTGTACAGTTTGTGACACAGGAAAGTAAGTTACTGTTCACACCTCATTTGCCTTTAAATACCCTGTAAGTTTAAATCAACATTTTGATTATCACAAAAGAAGAAAGAAGAATTAGTTTTAGGCTGAAATATTGTTCCTCTTTTAAAATGTACCCTAAAAGAACAAACAGAGAGGAATACACAATATATTGCTAAATCTTAATTTTTATAATTGCATAAATAGTATTCTGATTAGTATAGTTTATCGTAATGGTTATAAATGACAATTTAGGTTTGACAAATAGATTACGCAACCAATTATGCACTTTTCTGTGGACAAATTTGAATGATATATTTTCTATGCTTTAAACCTATTTTAAATGAGCATTAAATCAAATATCAAAGACGAAAATTGACATATATTCATATATGATTCATAACCTGATCTCCTCCGTTGTAAGTACAATACTTAAGCAATTCAATTCATACATCTCTGTATGTAATATATAATAATCGTCTACCGACCGACCAACGTAGCCAATGCAGACGCCGAATATTGTTTTCCAATAATCGGAAATCAGTTATTGCCAACGGTACCCAAGTTTGATTTACGTTCACAGTTCTGGCTGAATGTCGCAGTTGCACATTGTACGCAACGGTGACTATATTTATGCGAATAAAAAGTCTAGTTTTCCAAGGCTTTTATCCGCGAAGGCCTCATCGTAAATACAATAAATATAACGTCGACCGACAATAGCGTGGAAGTGACGTTCTTCGGAATTTATTGAAAATGATAAACAACGTCTCTCGATAACTAGGTACTGGTGCTTCGAATCGTGTTACGTGCACGAATTTGTTAGAGAGGAGTTCGTATGTTTTGGCTGTGTTCCCGCTTAGAAGCGTAGTTATGTCGCCTGTGATATAAAACTGGAAATGATTCGAATATACAGTGTGCACACTATCATATAAAGTATATATTATTTTAAGCACCTGCGCATTGACTATATATAAGTAGACTGATTAAGCTTATGGGAAAAATATTGCGCTTAAAAGTGGCTCTTTGGATGGCAAATCCAGATGTCACTAGTCACATCCAAAACTGGCGGGGGAAGCGAAATGCCTATCTTAGCTCCGAACCGTGTTTACAGGCGATGAGTTGAGCAGCACACATGAGTAGAGGGCATTTAGTTCACAGATAGCGCGGTAGCATATAACATAAAATAATTTTTTTTTTAATTTAGCCCGTATTAATAGTAGTTTGTTGCCACGTGAAAGGCATGGCAAGCAACAAAAGCCAATATTTAAATTGTGGGAAAAACAAACGCAATAATGAAAAGTTGCGTGCGTTTGCATTTCCTATATTGTAAAGTGACCAGATATTAATGTAGTAAGGTGGGACAAAATCGATCATGAGTATATGGTATTCGTATTAGTAGTAAAAGTCATAAATAAAAGTAAACACTCACAGATGTGTAAAAAATGTTAAGGGGTTAGTGAGGCGCAAGTGTAGATCGCAAAGCTGCCGGATGTTTTCCCAACAAGGAATTTAAATTCGTAAAATTATTTAACTTCAAATTTGCGCTGCATTTTGTATGCTAGTCGAACTATGTAAAATGATATGCCATTTATATTTTTTAGGTTTTCAATTATAGCAAACAAAAAAAATTTACGATTTAAAATTTTCGTATATACAGGTGTGATTCTTGTAAATAGCATTTTTTGAAAAATAATTTTTAATTATCTGAGGTTTATAATGAAATTGATATGACACTTTTTTATACTATAGGGAAGTATATATGTGATGGGTTTGCAATTTTTTGCTGATTATTAACCCCATTTTTATGTTCAAATTCGCGATTTAAATATTTTTTTTTATTTTATATTTCTGTTTTCTATGTAGAAAATCATTTTTTTTCAAACTTTATAAACGCAGTATATATTTTTATCGTTTCTTATTAGTATTAAAAATCTAAACTAGTATTTTTTTGTTTCTAATCTGTACAAAAATGAGTATATGATCAATTATTCTTAGTAACTTCAACATTGAAACAGGAAATTACCAATGGTTTTGCATTAGATTACTAGTTATTTTGTAGTCTTTCTGTTGAAGTTACTAAAAATAATTGTTGGAAATTTAATTTTTGCCAAGAGGGGTAGTTATTTATAATATATGTAAGTATTAAAAGCGAGAATATTGCAAAACGAGCACTTTAATAGCTAATTTCTTATTCAGTTGAAGGAGCAAGCCTATGCAGAAATCCCCATAAGAATAATTAAAACTACAAAATTTTTGTAACAATAATATTACAAAAACAGTTTTAATGTATTATAAGTTTTTTTTTGTTAATATTTTTAAATTTAATATTAAGCCGAAACTTAAAATTTTAAAATCAAAACATGTAATCCAGCTTTTATGTAGAAATTGCAAAAAGAAAGACAGGAACATAAATAGATTGCAAAAACCTTTTACATATTATGTGGTTTCGGTGACGGCGCGGCATGTTCTTTAGATGATAAGAAAATACCGCAATAAAGTAAAATAAACACGAAAATATCCACCCAAAAAAAAATCTAGTAATACAAAGGCCTATTGAATTGATATCGTTAAGAGAACATATGGTGGAATTTTTACAATATTATTTGCAGAAAACGTTTCTAATCCTCTAACAGGATTATAATATGCTATAAATTATTATTGTTACCTGCAGAGAATATAGAATTCTAAACAGATGTTACCAGAAAAATTAAAGAAGTTTTACAGGCTTTATTAGTACAAATGTCTCATTATGTACAACTCATATGTAGGTAATGAATTATGAAAGAATACTTCTACTGGCATAATACCCGTAATGCTCTGCGTACTGCATATCATACATATGTATATTATAGTTATATTTGTATATTATTCGATTTCAATTACAATACCAAAGAAGAAACGATTACATTGAGAGGTTATTTTGTTCTGACCAACTACTCATTACTTAACGACAATCGGTCTTTGCTTTGAATCGTAATCCAGTGTTCGTATGTATCTTGATTGATAATTCCCGTCGCCGACAAGTAGAATTCCCGTTTTGATATTGCAGTTCCTGATGTTTTAGGCGGTAAATACAAATTTATTAACTTTTGGTCAATAAATTAAAATAAATGCACGATACAATAACAAATTAATTAAACTAAAGCAAATAAATAAAAAAATCATCAATAAATTCAATAATTCCCTCTGAAACAAAAGTTTTTTCCTCTAACTTTCAAAATTCTCTCTAAAAAGAGATTTTCCCTCATATACGAGCACTGTCGTAATCGTAGGTTTGAAAAGTTGAATTTTAACAGTTCATATTATTAATCGTAATTACATAAGTAATATTTTATTATTATAACACTTATCAAACTATTGTATGTATTATAAATACATTTGAAAATTAGAAAGATCGAAATGGATTTTTATACGGATATTCACCCACAATAAAAGATACCTATACCCTACTTGGTTTGGTAAATTTATTCCGAGATAGCGCTGACCCACACTTTTATTCGAGAACTATCGAACTGCATTATATGGTAATTTATGGATATTATCGACATCTATCGACAATTTTTAGAGCTATTTCGCTTTTATATGGATTTGATCAGTCTACTTATATATAATCACTGCACCTGCGGAAGCAGATACCCTAAGCAAGGCATTAAGGAATAATTATTGATCATTTTTTGTATAAAATTTGGGATTTGTCGTTAGAACACTAACGTCTGTCATGTGTATCATGAAATTTGAATAGTGAAAGCCGGCATCTACCATTTGTTCTTTCAAATCCGAAATCTGTCATTTCAGCTCTGACATCTGTCATTTTTCTTTTAAAATTTGATTTTTGTCATTTGAAATCTGACATTCGTCTGTCATTTTTTGATTACCTTGTTTTTACGATATGAAGGCCGACTTCTGTCAAATATGCTTTCAAATTTGACAATTTTCTTTTGAAATCTAATAATCCGTTACTTCTCGTATAAAATCTGACGTTCGTCGTTTGAATCTTGACACTTGCCATTTATATTATCAAATTTAAATAATCAAAATTTGGCATGTGCCTTAGTTCTTAGGTTATAAAAATTAATGTTTATTTGTTAATAATGTATTTATTTTCTTTTTAGCGGTATTTCGAAGAATATTTTTTATTCCGCTCATTCCAGTATAATTAGTTACCTATACAAACTTCACACAAAGCCGCCATCGTTTCCGACAACATCCCACACATTTACCTCGTTAGTCGACGCGCAAAATTACGTACTACACGAAATTTGTCGAAAACAACGCGCACCAGAAACAATATTCCCCGCAGAACGAGGTAAATATAAAATCTAATTTACCGAACGCGACTTTGAGGTTATGTTCGCGATTTATTCATTATAATTTTGCGGTAATTCGGCGGAACAATGGGGGGCCCACGTGCGTATACGACCCGAACGACGACGCCTGAATTAATGCATAATTGCGAGCGCTGTAAAGCGGCGCCCGCCAGCGGAGACCCCGCTGGGAGCGAGAAGTCTTGGCGTTGCCGCGCGGGACTTCCTCCGTTCCTGCGATGTCTGTTTTTGTCGTTTCGCTACTCTTCTGGGAAGGTTAAAGAAGTTCCGAATGTAAGAGACAGGGTCGTGCCGCTAGTGGGTGCTGGAATGTTGATTTTGGTGCAAGGTATTTTGTTAAGTGTTCTAAGAGGTTCATGTATCTCAACAAAAGAACGGTTAAAATGGGCCATCAATACCTTTCAGCCGTTCAAAACACCGGGAGTAGACGGGATCTTTCCAGTTCTACTTCAAAAAGGGCAGGAAGAAATCCTTCCTCACATGATTCGGTTAAGCCGAAGTAGTCTGGAGTTAGGGTACATTCCAGAAGTCTGGCGAAGGGCTAAAGTCACCTTTATACCAAAAGCAGGGAAAAATGACATTACGCACCCTAAATCCCACAGACCTATCAGCCTCACATCATTCTTTTTGAAAACGGTGGAAAAGGCTGTAGATAACTATATCAGAACAGACATCTTGGAGCGGGTGCCATTGCACCCCTGTCAGCATGGCAAATCCACTGAGACTGCATTAGTGGAACTGACGGATCAAATCCAAGATGCCCTGACGAATAAAGAAACCGTAGTGTGCGCCTTTCTAGATATAGAGGGTGCTTTTGACAACACTCCACACGAGTCTGTCAAAAAAGCATTAATTAATAGGGGGGTAGACGGTGACTTCTAGATGGATGTCGCAACTACTGTCTACCAGGTCGGTGGAGGCGGAGGTGGGACATAAGACCATCTCGGTTAATACGACCAGAGGATGTCCACAGGGGGGAGTTACATCCCCACTTATGTGGAGCCTAATAGTAGACGAACTCTTATGCGGACTGACGGATCTAGGCATATCTTGTCAAGGGTATGCTGATGATATTGTCATATACGCAAGAGGCAAATTTGAGAATACCCTCTGTGACATAGTTCAAAGAGGCTTGAACTTCACGAGAAGATGGTGTCAATCGATGGGACTCAATGTCAACCCCACTAAGACAACCCTAGTAGCATTTATCAGGAAAGAAAATCCAATCTTAGAACCATAAAACTGGATGGGCAAAATATAGAATGGAGAGTAGAAGTTAAATATCTAGGCCTTACCCTAGACAATAAACTTCTATGGAACAAACACGAATTTGAAGTAAAAATTGGGGATGCCACCCAAAAATACTGCTTTGGATGTATACAGCGATAGTGAGACCGATCATCACCTATGCATCAGTAGCATGGAGCAAAAGAACTAATCTGGTCACCGCGAGAATTAACCTCTCGAAAGTGCAAAGATTAGCATGTGTATGCATAACGGGGGCTATGAGAACCTGCCCAACAGCAGCTATTGAAGTAGTATTGGATCTTGCCCCCCTCCACATAGTAGTAGAGGGTGTGGCGAAAAGAACCGCACTAAGAATGGTCAAGGAAGGAATGGTTAGGCATAGGCCTCAATCTCCTGACGGTGATCAAACCTGGAATATGCCCCGGGATGATATGTTTAAAAAATTTAGCTTTGTGAAAGAATTCACCATAAAGCTAAGTAACAGGAGCGAGTGGGATCATAACACCATCTTGAACTTGAATAGAAATGCCATCAAATGGTACACTGATGAGGGCGAGGGCATTGTACCTGGGTGCATGTGAAATCGAAGAGGGAGACTTACCTAGACTGGGGCCCTCTGACATCCTACACTTTCTAAAAGGAATAGGATTGGAAAGCCAGCTGTAAAGCAGCAAGAATAGGGGACACAATAGATCTTTTAGGTCGCAGTGTAACACCACCCTTCTATTACATACATACATACATACATACATCTCAACAAAAAAAAATATTGTTGAATGACTTTAGGATCTAAAAAATTACGCTGGAAGGTTGAGTTGGACAATTAATAATCTTCAAAGATATGAAGCTAATCATAATAATATCAATTTATTAGCATTACATAAATACTAGTAAATATTATGAACAAAAATGTCAAAAAGATTAAATCATCTGGATAAAGTGATCTTGTTTTAGCCTCAGCTCAAATTTTCATGGCTTAGGCCAGAAGTATAACATATTGACACTTTACAAGTTGAAGATTACAGCACATTCGCTTAATTGTGACATGAAGGTAATTGTTATACAGAGACCTATAATAATAGTAAAAACAGTATTCAACTACAAATAGGTATGTATTTACTTATTTATTTATTTAAATTATATCCATGTGTCACAATTACCTTCATGTCACAATCAGACGAATGTGCTGTACTTTGAGATCTATGCTGTGTTCTGACTGAAATAAATGAAAATGAAAATGCAAAACTGAATTATTAAAATAAAAAAAAAACTAATGGACGCAAAAGAACTATTAACCTCAGAGTTACCCTCGCGAATTAAAACTTGAATCTAACCACGAAAAGCAAAATGTGAGTGAAAGAAACTTTCTTAATTAAAAAATTGTAAAGGTTTAAAAATAAAAATAAAAGAACAGAATTTTTAATCCAACGACGTTAATTAACAATCAAATTTATTTTTCAAAATGGGTTAAATTACAGATTGTACAGAAAAAAACCGTGAACTGAAGGTTCTGGCCTAAAATAAAAACTGCACTTGATTCTAAATTAAAATAGGACAATCCTATTTCCTATGCAAAGCAAAAATTTAGTTTGTTCAGGAAGATAATTAAAAAACTTTCGAATTCAATCCACGTGGTATCAAAAATAAATTAAGCGTGGACAATTACGAGAAAATTATATATGAAAAAAAAAAAACTAAATGCAAGAACAATGCTTCTACTCACCCAAACGAGGTGATTGATAATTAAAAATGAATCAGAAAAATTGAAACACCGAAAATAAACTCTTAAAACTATAACGAGAAAAATTAACTTAAAATTTATCTTCCTAAACAAAAAATAATAATTGATCTTATATCTATAATGTGCACACTTCAATATATTAACAATTATTATAATATGAATTTCTTGATGGACTAAATAAAAGACAAGTACAGAATTAAATTACGAAATCAAAAGAATTACAAAATGGCAACAAAGATTTACAAAAATACGTCTACTCACGTCAATAGTCGAACAAGGAACTCCCTGACAAAACTCTACAACTGTTTTTCTTACAAAAATCCCTCTCTCAAAATCGAACAACGCAGTCGTAAACAACTCAACAACAAAATATTGAATAGAATCCGCATTAAACCTACACTCAAACAATAGACAAATAAATGAATGGAATTAATTTAAAAAAACTTAACACTTAAATAATTAAATCATACAATAAACTCTTTAACTAAAATTTAAACAAAACAAAAATTGTTGTGAAAATTCTCGGTACACTGAATAACGGCTGAACGGAGTAATCATAACAACAAAACTATGCAACTTAAAATACACTCAGCGGTAACGCGGCTAGTCTAACCATAGCAATATATATTTCCATTTTATTTTCTAAAATGCCGAGCAATTTAAATCAAAAATAAGGCTCCTGTCATTTTTTTTAACTGGTAAATAAAAATATATCCAGAGAAGAAAGCATTTAAAAAAATATTTTGGATTATACAGGGCTTTCATAAAAACTAGACGCTGAAACATATATTTTTGTAAATGGGGTAGGCCAGTGATTCCTAAGCTTTTGCATATCAACGAGCCCGTTTCTTAAATATCTACAGATCACGTACCTCCATATAACTCATATCATGTAAAAAAATATTATAATGCATAACTTAGAGATTAGATACATTACGTATCAGTACCGTAAAGTGGGGCAATTCCGATCAGTTTTATGTATTATTTCTGAGCTGTAATTATTATTATTGATCGAAAAAAATTGAAAAAATTATATATAATATACATCTTTAGCTACACATACCATCATGCATATTAACCCAAGTATTAAAACACTATTTTTTTTTTAATACATCAAGCGTGATCGGTTTTGCCCCATAATAGGGGGCAATTCCTATCACCCATCTATTTTCTTATAAAAACCGATTTGAAAGCTACACGAGGTAAATCCAATAACAAAAATTTAAATTTAAAAAAAGGAAACAGGGAACTAACAGAAAATATGTATTATAGAAATGGCAAACAGATAAATAATGACATAAACTATAATAATTCAATAAACTAAAACTAAAACAAAATCTCGTTCAACGCGCTTCCCTCTCAGTTCGAAAACGTAGCTTCCCCTTCTATAATCAGCTGGATAATTTGGTTTTTGGGAAATTTCCTAAATTTCGTCAACTTGGAGAAATACAAAAGTCATCTTTTCTCTTCCTTAGAAACTACCGCTTCTTTAAAGTATTCTGAAGTAATAATAATAATAATAATAATTCATGCCTTCCCATCTCCCAACAGCTTTCGCCAATTACAGGGTAATAATATGGCACCCTATTTTTTCTGATGCTTTCATAATGGATGAAGTGCTCCATTTTACTGTCCTGATAGGCTTTTGGAGGTATTTGGTATATTTGCTGTCTCCGCCAGGCTATATTTTTTTCTTTTTATAGTTTCTCACCATAATTTTCTATAAAACCGACGTAGAAACATGAGTATGTCATATTTCTACGTTGGTCTATGAGCATGTTCTTTGTTTTTTTACTTTTCAAACTGATCGGTATTACCCCATGAGGTGTTACTTTTCCCCTTACTCTTTTTTTATTCCAACACTTTTATAAAGTCAAAAAAAGAACGGTGAAGAATGAATGACAATTGATTCTTTTTACCTTATCCCTTTTCGAAAAATTCGCTTAGTCTAGTGGATTCCCCAGTAGTAATTTTGTTTCCGTCTGTATGAAATATACACGTTGTCATTCCATCGGAAATTATAGTTTTTTTAACACAGGAAACTTTAATACAATACTTTAAAAGCTAGTTAGTTATCTATGTTATAAACAAAGTTAATTAAATGACTGTGTTGCAAAACTTTCTTATCCTTTCCATAGATGCCAGACCAAATAATTGCCGTAAAATCAGGATTGATCGATTTTACCCCATGCGATCGAATTTGCCTCACTCTACGGTACCACAAAACATTGACAATATTTTTACAGAAACAAAATTTTTATTGAAAATTTACATTCAATAGTCAAACAGAGAACATTTCAAACTTATTAATGAGAAGGCTGATTGTATGTTGCTAACTAGCGTAAAATATTCATGTTTAGTGCAATATGATATAATTGCTTCTGTATTTATTTTTAATGCATACAAGAGTTAAAATGTTTTTTTTTTTTTACAAAAAATAGGTAGTATTTTAATTTGGCGCCCAACGTGGGGCTGAGGTAACGTTGCCGCATTTAATCATCCACACGTCAATTAAAGATTAGATTATATAATTTTTGACTTAAATAATGTAGAGACAGCCAATATAATAATACTTTCACCTAATCTTTACCCAACGAGCCGCCACTGACTCCCAAGCCCATAGAACTCAAGTCGACGCAATTTCCACGCACTGCACAGTCTTAGTATATCTTTGCCTCTTCGTCGGCAGAAATTCAACCATTCGACTTCACTTGCCGTAATTAAGTTCGTTCGCTCTGTACTCGTTAACGGAGGTCTACTACAACGACTCAACTGTACAACAAGGATTCGACTATCTCCCTTATCGAGTCTTGAGCGAGCGTAACGGCCGTTTACGGCATTAACTCGTCGAGCGAAAAAGATAGGAGACCCGAGAGAGCGAGGCAGGATTCGCAGAGCAAGATAGTTATATATCTACACATGTATCTATATACATTTTAGATAGATTCGTAAATAGATTAGCCGGTAACGACGTCCTGAAGAAGCGAGGCGTATTAATATAGTTCAAGAGCGGCCCTGAAACAATGCCCGCCTATTGAAATATAGTTGGCTTTGCGGATAATACGTAATTCGCGCTTCAGAGGAGGCAAATTCGCATCGTCGCGTGAGGAATTTCGTGAAATGGTTCTTTATAATCGTGCAACGGCTCGTGATGTGGAGTAATGTAAGGAATCTTGACACATTAGTCGGGTTACAAACGAAACAGTAATAACGATAAGTTTGTTCTATCATAATTTAATTACACGATCTCTAGATTTTTGTGTTGATTAGTTTATATTAATGCTAGAGGTTAATATGTCCATAGCAATATATGTACAGACGAAGTCATGAATGTTTGTAGTTACGTCATTAACAGGTCGGTAAAGTAAAGACAAGCGTAGTTTCACAAAATTGGAAGCATTCATATAGACAAGCGAGATAGAAGTTATATAAACATAAGTAGCTACTTAAGCTATACGTCCATATTTTATTAAGTATCAACAAACTAGTTGAAGTGAGATAGAATACGGTCGAGTAATGAGTAAATAAGACCTTTCATAATGTTTGCTTCAGTGCATGCAACCACGCCATTTTAACCCATTTTACCACTCCGTTGACATTTGACATCTGCTTTTTACTGTTTATTGACCCTTCTTTAGGTTTGAATTTTTATTTACTTCTATTATTTCTTTTACCAAAACTTCTTTTCAGAGCTATAGTGAAGTAAATCGTTTAATTTGTGGTATGTTTAGAGGTGTTAAAGAAACATACAAAGACTTAAAACATTTTTTTAGGTTACAGTTAAAGATGCCCGGTAAACGACTTAGTTCTTGTTGCCAAGAGTTGTCATCGTTTACTAGTGCATTTCGAGGAGGAAAAAGCGAAATGGAAGTCCTCTAATATCCTTTGATGCGGTCCATGAGGTAAATTGTAATTGGGTTTATTATTAATTAAAACTTACATACAAATTGTTGAGAAGTTGCGAAATGCTTTGGCATTACTATGGTATCATCTACAACACAAAGCGCAAGAAGGAAGCTATATCTGCTGTTCCTTCATCAAGTGCTTCAGCAGCCCTGTACAAGCCACGATTGATGCCCAAAACATGTGATGTCTCAGAGAGAAATAAAATGAATGTTCGTAAAGTGATTTATGGTTAAGGTTTATGTTATTGATGAATTACTTCGAGTACATGGGCATAAAGTTTCATGACTTCCTCTGTATCACTGCGATTTCAATGCTATCGAATTTATATGGGCACATTCGAAAGATATTATAATAAGCTTTGTCGTAAGGTTATGGCTAATACATATTTTGGTAATGTGCAAAAACGTTTGACAGTTTTTAAAGAGTGGTACGAATGTGAAGCAAATAATGACTTTGTTCTGACATTTAATTGCGGATCAGAAGATGAGAGCGAAGACACAAATTAAATATATTTTTAATTCACTATTCTTTTCTTTCAATATTGACAAATTTAATTTAATTTACTGCAAATTTGTTTTGTATATATCCATTGTATAGAAATTATGTTTGCTAGATAAATAAAACATCATCTTTCGTTTAATTAATTATTGTAACGTATATTAAACTAAATACTTTTATGTTGCTTGCATATTTTCTACATTTTGATTTGCAATAGTTTTTGATATGAGAACTACATTATTGGGTTATAATATTTATTGAAGGACATTTAATAATAAGCTTACTGATCACGAAAGCGTGTCATTAGAAAAGTTCATTATTTAGAATCCTTTAGTTGATTACTCATGATTGTTGTTAACAGGCAACGTTACAAAAACTAACCAATCTTCAGTTATAAAAAAATCTATTAAAACTGCGTATACTCATTTACATTTGACAATGTCATTCTACATTCATTGAAACCAGTTGGGTGCTGAATTTGTTCAGACGCTGATACTCATAAGTGCATATACTACTCACACATCAAGAATTTCCACGTAATGCTTTAACGCATAAACACAGTTAGTGTGTTTACTATGAAGTAACACTCACTGTAGTTATGCTTTTTATTGTACATATATAATTGCTATGGAAAAGGTGATGATATATTAGATCATTGAACATTTCAAAAGCAAATAAAAAAGGTAATTGTATGTTATAGTGCATACTCGTGCCTACTGACAGAAATTTTGATTTTGTTAAAAAGACTATAAAGAATAGACATTTTACCATAGTGCTAGTCATAGTTATATATAATGTAAACTTATTTATTATTTAATTCAAACTTAGCTGGTGATTTTTATTTTTTCATATTTTGTTCCGAGGATTTTCAATTCTTCGGGATCTTCATTCGTAACTATTTTGTATTCCCCACAAACTGAGAAATAACGTATCTATGTCTTACTGGTTGTATTGAATTCGATGTTTTTTTACCTGACAGCGATATAATCGCGACAGATTACTGGTAATTTTGATTTGGAATCGGCTCTGCGATGGTCACAAAAGACGACGTTGTAGTGAACTCCTAAACATTTTTAGGTCACACACCAGAAATATGAAAGCTCCACAAAGTATTTACCTAAAAAGTATCCATACTCATCTGACTTATATAAATGCATACTTTTACCGGAATAATCTTCGAGAATTTCCCAAAGAATCCATTTTACTGAAGTAAAAAAAAAAATACTGAAAATTTGAAATCCCGCATTGTCTGAAAACAGAGCAAATATTGCTTATGGAATGTTACGTGTTTAGTATTAGATCAATTATAATTTATTTTATTTTTTACTCATAAACAGTTCAAGCATAGAAAAATGTCAATGATTACCGCGACGTGCACGCCTGGTGCATATTTACGGTCAAATATAAATTTGTTATTATACCATTACGTTAAATCATACTAGCATTAGAATGGTGTTTATAAGATTATAAAAATGATTATCTAATCTTCTGAATGTGAATCGAAGCTTACCTGGTATTTTTTAATTATCTTTCTAGATGGTTGTTTATTTTTAGTATATATTTGTTATTCCCCGCCGTAGAGTGAATAGTTTTCTAGGCAAATCTTTTCTGTTTTATTGAGAGGGTTTTTCGTTAGCTTTTACAATTTAACCCGACTACTGAATGAGTCTTGCTTCCCATACTCTGCTACATACTTCTCCTACTAGGAAACTAACTAGTCCCAATAAATACTTATTACAAATGAATGCAAGAATAGAATGTATCTAGTTAACATGCTATACAGTGTTCCGAATAACTTGCTTAAGTAAAACTCTGGTATTTTGTGTTTTTTATAAATAAAGTGTCAATGCAGGGGAATTCCAAAAACTGATCACAAATAGTATTATATCTAAACTCCTTATTAATAATCGACGTTAGTAATCGTGTGGCCCTGCATTCCAATGCTTACTTGTACCTGAAAATACGCGCCTTCTATTTGAAAAAACAAAGTTTTTAGTTAGTTTTTAGATATCCATATGGAACATGGGTTTCTGAACACCCTGTATAGGATATTGCAATTACTGTTGCCGCAGTCAATGCTTATGACCGTATACTAGCATCCACATCAGTATAATGATCAATGTCTAATAGCCTATGAATATTTAATTATTGAAAATGGTTGCTTAACTGCTAAAGGCTGAAAATATTTTTTAAATAGATCATAGTCAGCCATGACTATTCTGCAAGTTTCAAAATCAAATTGCTACTAGAAGCTTCTAATGATCTAGTGTGGTGGGACACCTGTATTATTATTATAACTTCTAAAAAATTGCAATAATCTACATTATCAGTTATTCTCATATTGAACAACTTTAGGGCGGATTCCTAAGTTTTTGATCATAAGTTTCATAGAGTATCTGTCAAAAGATAGTTTTAAGTTATGATGTGATATAAATTATGAACTATGACTAACACGATATAATATCACAGTTGGCTCTTCAAAAATATTGTGTTGAGGGGAATTGTTTAGTTTGTCATTTCAATATTTGTAATAGTTGTCACAGAGTATTCATTCAGTTTATTGCCAGTTTCTGTTTTCTAAAATGAATTACACGAATGCTGAGATGTGTGATATGCATTTCGTTTACGGTCTTGCCAATGGAAATTCGCGTGCTGCTAGACTTTCTTTATGAAGAACGATTCCCGGAACCGTATCATCCCCGCATCATTCAATATTTGCCCGTCTTCACCAACGTCTTAGTGAAACGTGGAAATTTTAAAAAAAACGGGACCACTGATTAACGGGCACCCATCTACTACAGTGAAACTCCACAAGTTGAAGAAAGTACTGAATGAAATTGAGGAAACATCCTACTAAAAGCACCAGAAAAATGCGTTGCTTTAAACATTAGTCAGGCCACAGTTTGGAGAATATTGAAGAATCAACCTTGTATCCATATCACATTCAACGGGTTGTAGGCACTTTTGCCGGCAGATTTTCCGCAAAGAGTGCTTTTGTCAATGGATGCAACACAAAATCGCACAAATCCTGACTATTTGCTCACATATTCTTCACCGACGAGGCTACTTTCTCTAAACGCCGTTATTAATTTTCATAATAATCACATATGGGTCGAAGGAAAATCCGCACGAACTATTGAATGCCCGTCATCAACATCTAATCTCTGTCAATGTGTGGGCCGGAATTGTTGAGATCACTTGATTAGCTCCACATTTTTTACGCAATGCGTTGAAGTCGAGGTATTACCGCAATTTTCTTGAAGAGGAGCTACCCTACTGCTGGAAGAAGTTCCGTTTGCAATTAAGATACAAATGTATTTTATACAAGACGGTGCTCCAGCGCATTTAGTTTAGTTGCTCGCGATTTTTGGACAATACGTATCCAGATCGTGGATAGGACGGGGAGGTCCACAACGGTGGCCTCCTGGTCTCCAGACTTAAATTCTTGGACTTTTTTCTCTGGGGTCACCTTAAATCATTTATACGACTCCCATTGAAGATGTCGATGAACTGAGAAATCGTATTACCGCAGCTTCTTCAAACAATTCGAAATACCCCTGTATTTTAGAACGGACTCGTCAGTCAATACGACGGAGGATAGAAGCTTGTATTGCAGTTGGGGGCGGTCATTTTCAACTGTTAGTATAAGTTAATTTTGTTGACTAATATTTTGGTAATTATAATAAAAACATTAATTATGTTAACTTACTATTAAACATTGTACAACTTTAGAACTAAGCGATTTTGACGTATGTTCTTATGAACTTTTATGATCAAATTAACCCGATTAGCGCTTAAGTTTGTGCTATATTGAAATCAACCTATAAACTTTTAATAAAAGTTGCTGCCTGATTTTCCTCAAAATTATAGACAAAGTTGCTTAATTCCCATATATCATCACAAAGTAATCTTTATAAAATTCTTCCGGACCAACTCGACGGCACACCATTGTCCGCTCTCAATTTCGTGAAAAGAGCAGACGGAACTCCATAAATTGCCTCATTGAGACGTCATTCGTGCTCCTTCGCGCCGGCAACGAGGCGCCCCAATAGCACCGACTCCGTCAGCAATTCCATCTCGGCACGCCCGGAGTCCAGAAAGAAAACAATTAAATTTATACTACGTCGGCGTCTCGCGCAAAAGTTTTAATAAAATTTTTACGGTACCGGACGACCTTCGACTTCCGCCTACCCCATACCCCCCCCCCTCCACCTAGATCCCCTCTTCGCGCTGATGTCCGTCTGGTCCGCGCGCTTTTACAAAACGACGTGCTGGCGGTTTTCTGAATGGCGGTGATCAGTGTCTGAAAGTTTGCGCCGCTGAAAGACGCCTAATGAACCGTGAATGTAACGGATAGTATTTTCTGGTCGGCGTTCGTTATGCGCCTTTGTCGCGCGAAGCGCGAGACATCACCCTATAACACTACCCTCGCCCTACTCGCAACCATTGCATTCAATCGACTCCCCGCGATTTTTATTTGCGGTTGAATTCACGTGTTCCATAGCAGTTATTATTACATTCCACTTTATAACAGAAAAAAAATTGCTTTATAACGCCACTTCGATTCAACGTGTGCATGAGTGAATATTTGTTAATTTAATTTATTTAAATTTTATTAATATAAACCGTTTTTTTTATTCTACAAGTTTAATGAGAACAAATTGATGAATACATCCGTTGAAATCGTAATTGCAAATATGTCAATTTGAGTTGTCAAAAATTAATGATGACATAAACAAATAACTTCCAATCTTTAATTAAATACGTTAATATTTATGTAAAATATTTAAATCTGATTCATTCAATCCGTTGCTCGGTACATAGTAACATTTAAGATACATATTTGATTTCCTTTTCTTGCGGTTTTTAGTCTTTACTATTAAACTGAATGAATACGCGACGACGGCGTTTCGCTTTTATTTTAAAAAGCTTTTCAGGTAGAGTATATAAATAAATGTAGAAATTGTAAATTATAAATAAAATGCTTTTGTTTAATAAATGACAAAATTGTTGTGTTTACTATTTGATTTTGAAATATATTATTTGTTTTATTTGAAAGATTGCATTTAAAATAGGATGTTGTGATTATTTGTTATAAAATTTTTAATTAATAAGTTCTTTACAAATATTTTTATTTAGTTATAAAATAAATTTATATAATTTTGTGAAATACTGTATATCGGTTTATCATTGACTGCATTATTATGTTTATAAATTGAATTATTCAAGTATATACGCGTTTTTAAATTTTGTTCTTTGTTTAAAATTGTACGTTGTTAAAATCAAAGGTGGTGATTTTGAGTTATTTCATGTTTTTTAAGCTGTAAGATTTTTCTTGTATTTGTTGTCCTTTTATTCTATTTTCCAATATTGCATGGTTTTCACTATATATACCCATTACAATTTTGGACAGTCTATTTTATAAACTATGTGTGATGTTTTTACTTTTTTTCAATATTTTGATTTTAATTTTAATAGATTTGGTTTTTGTAGTTGTTGTGTTTTGATAGGCAATTTGTAATTTATATGTTTGAAATTTTGATTATTTTTCGAAAAAGTTTACATAAGGCTAACACTGCGTAGGCTTTCAACGCCGTGTAACTATAACTAACAGTTTCTGCGGGTTTGCGCGTGTGTTCAAATTTCGCTCGACGTTCGCTGTTCTACTGACAGCTTCTTCAGTTCTTCAGTTCAGTTATCCTGAAGGCTGTCAGTTATGAACAGCGAAACGTCGAGCAAAGTTTTGACACACGCGAAACCCCGCAAGATGTGCTTAGTATATGTTTACATAAAGATTTTTATAATTTTGTAATTGTTTAGAGTATTATTTATTTTTGTTGATTTATTAATAAAAAAAAAATTCTTTGTTTGAATATTTTGTTTATAAAGGAGAATTTGATAATTATTTTGTTCTAGAATATTTTTTTGCTTTGTTAATAGTATCTGATCGAAAAACTGGACTGTTAATTTATTGCTCTGTCAGCTAAACTTATAATAACACTAACTTTTGAGATAAAGTTGTAGACTTAAAATTTAGATAACGTCCAGACCATGTTGGTTAGTATTACCATTGAGTTAAAATTTTTTATCATTGTTGATGAGTCTTGAGGTCTAAAAAGTAATGCTTATTGTTTTCTTCGATTTCAATGTAATTTTTAATCTTGATGAAAGGAATTAAATTTTCAAGCAAAACTGTATATTTTTTTCTTCTAACGCGGTTATGCAATCATCTACATATCTTTGAAAAAATTATTTCGAAATTTATATTTTATTTAAAATTTTTCTTCATATAATTCTTAAAACAATTTTGTGCAATGATACTAGAAATTGGTGAACCCATTGCCACATCCAAAAATTTGTTTATAAAATTTATTTTTGTATTGGAAATATGTTTGTTTAGTGTTAATTCTACTGCCGTTAATGAATTCCGTGATAGGTATTGTGTAAAATTTTTTAATTATTGCCATTTTTTATGTTAATTTTTTTTGCTAGGTCTAATGGTGTATTTGTGTATAGTGATACTACATCTAAGATTCATTTTAAATTTGGTTTAATTTAATGTTGTCTATAAATCTCTTGAATTGCCAGGAATCTTTTATATAGTAATCATTTTTGAACGCGATATTTTTAAGGCAATTTGCTAAAATTTTGATAATTTATAAAAAGACTTTGTACATAAGAAACTATTGGTCGTAAAGGTATATATTTTTATGATTTTGGTAAACCATACAAATTTTGGAGTTTGTGCATTGGTGATATGTTAATGATTTAGATTCGTTTTTCGTAATAAATTTAAGTAATTCTCATTTTTTATTAATTCATTATTTTGTTTTTGAAAAATATTAGTTGGATTACTTTTATTTTCTTATAATTGTATTTCACTTTATAATTCGTTAATTTGTATCATAATCTATTTATTCATATTACGTGCTGTTACTTTATCGGTTTAATTATTATAATTTGTGGATTGTTTTTAATAAATTTTTTTGTTGTTCGAATTCCTGTTTCAATGTTATTTTCTTCGTATTGTGGTATTTTTAAAATTATATATTGGTTTTAATTTTTTCTTATCATTGCTTTTCATTTGGTAATGCAGAAA
>RXPK01003063.1:0-44870 GCA_004143645.1 Protaetia brevitarsis | reverse complement strand
TATCTGTAAGCATTAACGAGAAAAAAATATTTTATAAATCCCGTGGGCTAGAGCCGCACCTGTCCCCAACCTAAATACTGTCCCGAGTATACCCCCACATACCACTATCATTCAGCTATTACCGCTGTTAGTTTTGTGTGGATCGCCGCTTGGAGTGCAAGCCACTTCGAACATTTTATTTAAATTCTTCCCGTCTCGAAAAAACGATCCTTTTCAGTACCATCATGATTTCATATAAAGAAAATCGAAGCTTGAACCATCGGCAAAAGCGCGGGAATGTATAGATAGATAGCAAAAAGGCGTGTTTGCAAATTTTCTGTATCTACATTTCTGTGTAATTCGATTCAATTCATTTTGCGTTATATGATTAAATAAATCCAAAAGAAATAACTCAGATCCTTGTGGTACCGTTTATTAACAACTAACTCTCGATTTGACAAAGCAAAAGAAAAATATTTACGTTTTTTGTAACTACTGAAGTCGCATATCCGGTGAAACTCGTCTTATCAGGATATTCAAAATAATACTTTGTAGACTTACGTAGAATGCTCTTAACAAAAAAGGAATGTTTATTTTATAAAAAGAAGAAATTTAAAATGTCTCAGTTTTGCTATTTTTACAAGGGCCTTTATTTATTCAGAATGACGTTAAATGAACTTACGGCATACCATTAAGAATAATACTAAATGAGTGCAATATATTTATACATAATACCATGTTTAGTGGGTGCTTAACGTGGCGTTTTCTTGCATCAGGCCCGGACTAAAGAATTTTTGGCTCTAAATTTTACTTTTTTTTTTTTAATGATGAAATCCGGTTTCGGCGGGATTGTGCTTTATATGTCGTGTAGTTAACTCTCAAGCAAAATTTACTTTTTTATTTGATACACCCTGTATGTGCATATTGACATTAAGCGTAAGAGTAAAACCCTCCTCAAATGACTTTGAGAAAAACAGTGACACAAGCAAATAGAAGCTTGTACCAAATGTAGTAAAAATGTGAATTTCAAAGATAATCGTTAGAGCCGTTGTCGAGAAAATGTCAAAAAAATCTTGAGCCCTTTTTAACCAAAAATTTGCCGTCGTTGTCTTATATTTCGTTCTTGAGGTAGAAAAGGAAAAAGAAGGGTTTTGTAAGGGACATTTGGGGGCGGCTGTAACCCCTGTATATGATATTTTGAGAAACAATCCAAAAACACGTAAATTTTATTTATTATTGTAATTCATGGATTAAAACAGAAAAATATGAATTTCTAATCTATGTGGTGGGGGGGATTAAAATTGTTCTTGTTTTAAACCCTTACAAACCCCATCATGCCTACTGATCTCCTTATTAAACCAAAATGTTCGAATTGTATATATAATATATAATAATATAAAAAAATACTGGTTGATTATTTTTCGCTGCACTACATACCTGCAAAATGTTATCAAAATCGGAGGTGACCAGTTTGGTTGACTTTGCTTGTAAAAAGGTGACGCCATCTGCTGGGGTGGTAAGAAATTTAAATTCACATTTAAAAATAGGCGCGCGCTACAATATATATAAGTTGAATCACTTTCATGCATATTTCCGAATTGCTGTGTTGGTATTATTTACACCGTAATCGAGAAATACCTAACACAACAGAATTTTTAAATTATATACACAGAGATTCAAAATGATTGTCAATTCCGCTCCTATAGATAGTAACAGGGTGTAGGTATATGTAGTAATAATGAAGGTTTGAACTAAGTCAGTGTTGGAACATAAGAAAGTAAACGGATCTGTCATAAATAAGGAAAACATAACCTATATTTGAACTCGCATTATATAAACGACTATGGATTGATGTTTCTGCTTGTAAAAATGAAATGTAATTAATTTAACTTTACTAAATTATGATTTTACAATTCAGTACTAACTGGCGTTTAACTAAATTTATTTATTACTTTAAATTATAACATACAACTAGTATAATTATTAAGTGACAAAACTGCATCTCTCAGTTCTTCTATGGTATGCATGCGGTTTCTATAGATCCTATTTTTTAGATAGCCGAACATGAAGTAATCTAATGGGGTTAGATCAGGTGATCTTGGTGGCCATCTTTGTGCTCTACCGACCCTGTCAGCAAAAAACTGTTGAAGATATTGGCAGGTTTGTCGAGCAGTATGTGCTGGAGCATTATCGTGCTGAAAATAACCTGCTTCAAGCTCATTTTCTTGTAACTCTGCAATAAACAATTCCAACATCTGTTGGTAACGTTGGGCTGTTACAGTTTCCTCGAAGAAAATTGGCCCTATTATTCGTTGCCTGGACATAGCTAACCAAACTCCCACTTTTACGGGATGCAATTGCGTTTCTCGAAATTCGTGTGGATTTTCTGCAGACCAGATACAATAGTTTTGTAAATTGATATAGTCTGTTAGATAAAACCAGCTTCATCCGAGAAAAATGATTTGTTTAGCAAGTCATCGTCAGTTAAATTGTTATTAAACCAATGACAATATTCCAATCGCCTATCGTGATCTAATGGAAATAATTCCTGTACCGTAGAAACTTTATAGGGATGAAAATGTAACTTTCTTTTGACAGCTCATTGCGCTGAAGTGTATGATAAGCCTATAAAATTATAAAATGTAATAAACTATTTCACTTAATGTTAATATTGATTTTTACTTGTTTGTTGAGCTATTACCACAGATAAATTCCCTTATTTTCTTACAGTATTCAGAAATACTATTGTTGGTGATATTAGATGTAAATATAAACGATTTGAAAAAAAAAATAAAAGATACTACAACACGAACGCCAATACGGCTAAATGTCAAGAAAATTCATTTAATGTATGAAATTTGTATGTAGCTAACTTCGCTCATTAAATTGGTAATAAGTATAGATAAATTTTTCCGGAAAACAGTTTTTTTCTTACGACAATCATTTTGAATCACATGGTACGTAACCTTTTTACTTTAACCGTCATTATAAGGTTAAATTTTCCAAGGAAAATTATCTAATAAAAATTTTCGTTCACGCAAACGATGCTGGCCTTGTAAATATCATTAAAAATATTTATGGCATTTCAAATTTTTACTAATTTTTTTGTATATTATATCGTCAACAGCACTGATAGATAGAACTAACCATTTCTGTTACCTTCATTAACTCATCAAAATCTATTTCTGATCCGACAAGAAAACACCTGAGAGAGCTCCCGAAATACGCGATGAATCACTGTTTGGCAAATCGACAAAATCCGGAATGAAGCAGCAAAGAACTAATCGACAGTCATCTAATTTCATCAAATAATTCATTCAAATTTTTACTCTGATTACATATGCGTAGTACTTGTTTATTTTTAAATGTTAAATGTTAAAATATTATTACTACTTATTAAGATACATTCATAATAAAAATTAAAATAAGCTAAAATGAATGATTCTGAATTATATATACAATCGACTTTATGTTTGTAAATAATCTAGGCTATAATTTTTTACAGATTTATAATAGTAACGATTTGCTAAAAATTGATAGTCATGTACAACGTACCTACTGACAAGTGATTGAGATATGAATAATGGAACAAGTTTTCTGTAATAAAATCAAGGAATTGGAACACGTTAAAAGCTTTAAGTATAATTCTAGGATACATACATATCTTATTCAGCCATCAACACATCTAATACGTATATATTTAAACCGGTTTGCCGGACAGGAAAAGAATAATAAATAGCTCATTTTCCTTACGTAACATTTGCATATATGATAACAATATTGCTATATACAACCACTGTCATCATCACTAAAAATATAAATAGATACACGTTCGATGGACAAATGCAAATTATTATATCCTAAGATCAATAACCACTTGCCACACAACGGTATTTGTTTTCGGAAAACGTCACTGTTAATAGAATTAAATAAATAAATAAAGTTATTTGAAGCGTTAAAGATTTCATATTATTTTTGTAATCCGTAGGTAGGTAAAACACCTGCGCTTTCTCAAAAGGTATTCCCATTGCGCAAGACATTTCTCCAAGATACTGTCAGTAAAGGTAAAGTAGGCAAGTCGTTTTAACTTAAAATTGCTACATGTTGTCCTATAAATAGCAACAAGCATAAACATCGCCAGATTTGGTGACAATAACTATCGAACGTATAATTTCATCTGACATTAATTGGATTCGACGAAATATTGTTGCCGTCTTGATCGGTCGTAGACAATGGGCATTAATAAGGTATGTGACGTCACGTAAATTTACGCAAACCGCTTTCGTACTATCGTTTGCTTCACGAATATTTATTTATAATTTACCTGCATAATATTTTCGATGCCAATTGTTTAATGTAAACGCTTATTTACATATTTGAAGCACGCAAATCGCGCGAGACAGGAAACAGAACAAAGCATGACGGTGATTTGACATATGTAGGAACGCACTTCAAGTTGTAGATGGGAAAGATACGGTTTCGATCGCACTACAGGTGATTTTTTCTTTAGAAAATATAACATTCCATATCCTTCCCGCCTAGAACAACGAAGAAGCAAAATTGTTGTCAATATAGACGTATTGTTTGCTAAAATTAACATAAACCAATAATTTCGTTTTAAGGAAGTTAACTAAGGGTGTTTTGTTGATAAAAATGAAGGTCTACAAGATATTAGTGTGTTTTGTGTACTTACCTAACCTAAAAATTATACCCATATTTAAAAAATATATATTAGACGTGGATTTCTCCGAAAAGTTCGTGTATCATTATTTTACGTCACATTTCCAAAGATTACTCAAACCAGCAAGGCTACATACACGTACCTTTATGTGTATTATCAAATGCTTCTTCCTCCTACAGTTTTAATCCACGTTTAATCTCTACTAGCTTATTTCCACATTTTGTAACCTAATCTGTCCATTTATATTATATATAAACAATACATGTAAGAAATAACCTTCTTCTTTGTTGTAAATGTACTTTAATGATATAATAAACACTTATTCTATTTACAATTAAACAATACTGATAAAAACACACAACTGCCATCACCTCTCGACTATTCCGCTATTGCCAACTTCCAAAAACTAAAATTGCCTATAAGTATACACGCTCTTCTCAATATTATTCTCTGAACAGCTCTTACAAAAACACCGTATTCAAATCAGAACGACAGGTTAAGAATTGAATGCCGCTTAATGGTGATTTGTAACTATATCTCAGAGCGCGTGTAAACACGTGGGTTTACCACAAGCACGAGATGGATTGATATGGAACGTATTACATGCCTTTTAAAATCTATAAGGCGGCGATTGAGAGAGTTCAAATTTGGAAAATTTATAGAGGATATTATAACGATACATATAATTATGCAGCTGTTTCCTATATGTAATTAATATATCAAACGGAATTGCGGTGAAAGCTGGTGATGGACCGTAGATCTTATAAGTTATCATATACATATGTATTAGATATGATGAGTTATTCTCTTGGCCTGTATCACAATATTATTTCCATCATGGACGAAATAATAGGCCTAGATTTGTGTATATTTCATTTTATTGTTTCCACTTCATAATTAGCCTTATCAATATGGTATAATTATTATAATGTTTCTATTTTTAAATGTAATTTTTAACTATTTACTAATTGCTAATTAAGCCGGAAAACAAATTATTTTGATAACGTTTTTACACTTGTAACTTTATTGGTGTCGAAATTCTCGGGTATTTATAAAATGAACGTTAAAACTACAATTATGAATATATTTTTTGTGAGTAAATATAGTCGTGTGAATAAGAAACGGTACACAATAATTATAGTTATACGTAAAAGTTCTAGGTGTTATGGTTAATATATGTAGGTATACCAAGACAATATTATACACAGAGATTCAAAATGATTGTCAATTCCGCTCCTATAGATAGTAACAGGGTGTAGGTATATGCCGTGTGTTTGTAATGAAGGTTTGAACTAAGTCAGTGTTGGAACATAAGAAAGTAAACGGATCTGTCATAAATAAGGAAAACGTAACCTATGTTTGAACTCGCATTATATAAACGACTATGGATTGGTGTTTCTGCTTGTAAAAATGAAATGTAATTAATTTAACTTTACTAAATTATGATTTTACAATTCAGTACTAACTGGTGTTTAACTAAATTTATTTATTACTTTAAATTAGTATAATTATTAAGTGACAAAACTGCATCTCTCAGTTCTTCTATGGTATGCATGCGGTTTCTATAGATCCTATTTTTTAGATAGCCGAACATGAAGTAATCTAATGGAGTTAGATCAGGCGATCTTGGTGGCCATCTTTGTGCTCTAACGAACCTGTCAGCAAAAAACTGTTGAAGATATTAGCAGGTTTGTCGAGCAGTATGTGCTGGACCATTATCGTGCTGAAAATAACCTGCTTCAAGCTCATTTTCTTGTAACTCTGCAATAAACAATTCCAACATCTGTTGGTAACGTTGCGCTGTTACAGTTTCCTCGAAGAAAATTGGCCCTATTATTCGTTGCTTGGACATAGCTAACCAAACTCCAACTTTTACGGGATGCAATTGCGTTTCTCGAAATTCGTGTGGATTTTCTGCAGACCAGATACAATAGTTTTGTAAATTGATATAGTCTGTTAGATAAAACCAGGCTTCATCCGAGAAAAATGATTTGTTTAGCAAGTCATCGCCCTTTAAATTGTTATTAAACCAATGACAATATTCCAATCGCCTATCGTGATCTAATGGTAATAATTCCTGTACCGTAGAAACTTTATAGGGATGAAAATGTAACTTTCTTTTGACAGCTCGTTGCGCTGAAGTATATGATAAGCCTATAAAATTATAAAATGTAATAAACTATTTCACTTAATGTTAATGTTGATTTTTTACCTGTTTGTTGAGCTAATTACCACAGATAAATTCCCTTATTTTCTTACAGTATTCGGAAATACTATTGTTGGTGATATTAGATGTAAATATAAACGATTTGAAAAAAATTATAAGATAAATAATCAAAAGATACTACAACACGAACGCCAATGTCGCTAAATGTCAAGAAAATTCATTTAATGTATGAAATTTGTATGTAGCTAACTTCAATCATTAAATTGGTAATAAGTATAGATAATTTTTTCCGGAAAACAGTTTTTTTCTTACGACAATCATTTTGAATTACATGGTACATATATAGCGTGCTTTTCACATAAAATTCTGATAATTATTGCATTTTCAATCGGCAGTGGTAAAACAACATTCTGTATCTATAAATACCAATAGGAAGTCAGCAGTAGTAGTAAATAATTACAGCAATTTGTGCAATACTAATTTTCGAGAAAATCGATTCGCCGCAAATTACAAGAACAAAGGTTATTAGGCCACCGTCGTTGCTGTAAAACGAAAACTGCCGGGTACTATCTAGCCAAGACGTAGAACAAAAAGGAGCAGACCACATCAGTTAATATCTCCTCCGTCACAGTTAAAGTCTGCGAACGGGGCGCCGTGCTGCACCATAATGGGGTGTAGTGTAGGTGTGTCCCTTCCTGTTCCAATCTATTAAATTGGTTTAGTGGGTTATACGATGATGCATTGTCTATGCGATTATTATGACTATATTTAACGTGCTGTGATGAATTAAGAGACCGAGTCAGATGACCTGTAACTAGCACTAAGTAACTTTCCATTAACAAAGATCGATTTTGTAATATTACAACCCAGTAAACCAAATTCAAATTTCCCGCAATTATATTTAGTAACTTCAACTTAAGGGTATTTAAATAACTATTAATCCAATACAAAATCGTAGGTAATTTCATGCTTTAATGTTGAAGTTACTAAAAATAATTGCGGGAAATTTGAATTTGGTTCACTGGGAAGAAGGTAGATGTTAAAATGCATAGTAACATAAAAATTCTTCGTTAGCGTGCACACTACTGTAAAAAATTTAGATTTACCTTATAGAGGCGATCGGCAACCTTTGAGTCAAGAGCTCAACAGTAAATTTGCATTAAGATGTACGAAGTAGGCATTGTGTTTCTGATGTGGATCCTTTCTACATCTTTGATTTGTCATTGCGACGAAACTCTATTCTGATGTATTTTTGGGTGTTTGCAAGCTGATGCTGGAGGTATTTTGTCTGATTAATGTTTTTAAATTTTTGTGTAAATAAGTATTCGACATTACGAAAACTTTGAGGTTACTCTTCATACAGATATGAATGACAGTTGAAATTGAAATTTTAATAAGTATAGGTTGGTAGACATGGTTGGTGGTTTTTCTCTTATGATAGCGGGATATTTAAAAGTTATCTTGGGAATTTAAGAGTCCAAAATATACTGGATAATAGATAATATTTGATTTAAACATTCCAAATAAGTATACTCACCTTGGGTAAGAGTTCTCATACTCTTTATATGTTTTTTTATATAAAATTTGTTAATAAATTGTGCATCTTATTAATAATTACACTGTTTTGTTCATAAAATAGCATTTGATGAGCCCTAAATAATAAAAATTAGGCCATGAATTTAATATTAAATCAAGAAAAAGTCTAATAATATACTATGAGAATCAAAATGATTGCCGTAATAAAAAAACTGTTTTCCGGAAAAATTTATCTATGCTTATTACCAATTTAATCAGCGAAGTTAGCTACATACAAATTTCATACATTAAATGAATTTTCTTGACATTTAGCGACATTGGCGTTCGTGTTGTAGTATCTTTCGATTATTTATCTTATAATTTTTTTCAAACCGTTTATATTTACAACTAATATCACCAACAATAGTATTTCTGAATACTGTAAGAAAATAAGGGAATTTATCTGTGGTAATTAACTCAACAAACTGGTAAAAAATCAATATTAACATTAAGTAAAATAGTTTATTACATTTTATAATTTTATAGGCTTATCATACACTTCAGCGCAATGAGCTGTGAAAAGAAAGTTACATTTTCATCCGTATAAGGTTTCTATGGTACAGGAATTATTACCATTAGATCACGATAGGCGATTGGAATATTGTCATTGGTTTAATAACAATTTAAGGGACGATGACTTGCTAAACAAATCATTTTTCTCGGATGAAGCCTGGTTTTATCTAACAGGCTATATCAATTCACAAAATTATCGTATCTGGTCTGCAGAAAATCCACACGAATTTCGAGAAACGCTATTGCATCCCGTAAAAGTTGGAGTTTGGTTAGCTATGTCCAGGTAAGGAATAATAGGCACAATTTTCTTCGAGGAAACTGTAACAGCCCAACGTTACCAACAGATGTTGGAATTGTTTATTGCAGAGTTACAAGAAAATGAGCTTGAAGCAGGTTATTTTCAGCACGATAATGCTCTAGCACATACTGCTCGACAAACCTGCCAATATCTTCAACAGTTTTTTGCTGACAGGGTCGTTAGAGCACAAAGATGGCCACCAAGATCGCCTGATCTAACCCCATCAGATTACTTCATGTTTGGCTATTTAAAAAATAGGATCTATAGAAACCGCATTCATACCATAAAAGAACTGAGAGATGCAGTTTTGTCACTTAATAATTATACTAATTGTATGTTATAATTTAAAGTAATAAATAAATTTAGTTAAACACCAGTTAGTACTGAATTGTAAAATCATAATTTAGTAAAGTTAAATTAATTACATTTAATTTTTACAAGCAGAAACACCAATCCATAGTCGTTTATATAATGCGAGTTCAAATATAGGTTACGTTTTCCTTATTCATGACAGATCCGTTTACTTTTTTGTGTTCCAACACTGACTTAGTTCACACCTTCATTACAAACACGTGGCATATACCTACACCTTGTTACTATCTATAGGAGCGGAATTGACAATCTTTTTGAATCTCATAGTATAAGTTAATGATTTAGGAAACACAAAACCAGCAGCCACCTGGGCAACATACCCACAACTGATAAAAAATATAAATATAATTACTTATTGCTTAGAAAGAGGGGAGATTACTAGTATGCATGATCTGCAGTGGTGAGGTCTAGATATATCGGCCATATACATAAGTTCATAGTCATTAACGCAGTGGAATTGTATTTTTTTGTATTTATCATTGAATATAGGAGAGTAGATATCTGTAAAGAAAAGGCAGATTTAATTATAAAGTTTTATTAAAAACAAAAAAAGTAGTCAGGAAATCTATTATAAACATTTCCCTCAGCAAGAGTTGATGAAGTATCTTTTAAACGGAATGCTATAACACCGTACTCATATAAACATTGCTAAATCCGCATTATTTTTTTGTTGTTACAGGGTCTTGGTCGGTGCACCGAAGGCACAAACAAACCAACCAGGTGTTGAACGTGGTGGAGCAGTATATAGATGTGACATCTCCAGGAACGATACCTGCTATGTAATCCCTTTCGATCGAACAGGTAAACAGATATCACGCTATGCAGTAATCCAGTATGTACACGCTCCGACAAAATTAATGTCAGCGCCCACGGCGTAGTGACGTGTCAAAACTACATTTGAAAATTATCTGAATTCTATGATAGCCAGATGTTTTACACATACGGTACCCTAATAAACCTCCTACATAACAAAAATACTCCAAACTGTGGTATTGGTAATGCTGTAAACTTCTCCTAAACCCCTCACCACAAACTGCACTAAACTGGACGTACGTTTCGATAGCAAAGCTATCATCATCAGCAGAAACACTGAACTAAATGATAATTTAGTTATTATAGTTCGTCTCAACCTTAAGATGCAGTATACGTCTTATGGGAATTCGATTCGCGATTGCCAAATCGTCGCATCAGCTGCACATTGCTACTTCCGGTTGCATTATTTGAGGTTATGACAATTAAAATGCATATATCAGTATATCTTACTATCTTCTCTATGATATATGTTTATGTGGTCTCAGATACGAAAAGGGAGCTATAAAGCAGCAATTGCTTATATGCTGAAGAAAGAAGCTGAATTGAAGCAATTATAATCGTTATCTCGCAAACTTTTTTCGGTTTCTTTTTAAACGGAATCTGTGAAAAACAGTAAAATATAAAAAAACCATATACTGTTTTTATTTAAGAATCAGTAAAAAGAGCCGATAACTTTATTTATTATTACTCATTAACGTAATTTACATTTCGAACATTTATTTATTGTATATGGGGTTATGATACAATTTATTAAATTCAAAGAAATAGATACAATCTTTTAATTAATTATAGTTTTCACGTTTGTAACAAAAATAGCTGGAATCATACAAATGCCCACATAATACAATAATATTTATGAAAGGAATAGTAATTACACACGTCTTATCTAAATTTTTTAGTCGGTCGACGAATCAGTTTGATCTTCGGATGATGAATCTGTTACACGAATAATGAACTCTTCAATGTCATCTTGCAAATTATCCACTATCCACATTTCCTTTTCAATATGTTTTACATGTTTGATGTAGTTTTGCCAATTAGCAACAGTTACACTTTATTTATGAAAACTAAATTATTACAAATCATCCTAACCCCGTGCTCCACCTAAAAAAGGTACTACACGAGGCTAGGGTTCCATAACAATTGAAATGATCCTACTCTAACTAAATAACTTCCCTATGATTTTTAATAACAAAAATATAATACAGTAGCCTCGCGACCATACGAATATTACTTTTGAAAAATGATAAAAAAAAATGTAAAATGTGATTAGTTCACATAATCGCGAGTCTACTGTAAATCAGTCAGCTATCAGTTATTATTAAATGCGCCCATGGAACGACTTTTCGTTATCTCCCAGCATTCGCCAAGGACACTGATTATATATAATATACTTATATAAAATCAATGGCCACGGAGTAAGGGAAAACCATGGCAAAAACCTTACTCTGGGAGGATCTGGGAAGAAGTCCCAGACCTTATTACTGATAGCCACAAATTATTATTATCCTTCTGAGTGCCGAAGAAGCAGCCGCCACGTCTCCTCAAATTCCGACAGCCTTGCCGTTCTCACGTAGCTGCTCCCTTTTCACGCATTCAGAAGTTGAACAGGAAAGATGATGACCTAAAAAACAAACAAAACAACAGCAGTACCTATTCTAATACTTAATAGTATTAGCAACAGTTACAGTGCTATACGCTCTTTGAATTAGTTCCTCCATGTCTTTTACCTTAAATGTGGTATTGTTAATTTTTATGCAGTTTTTTACTTGTGCCCGTACCATTTCAATGGGATTTAACTCGCAATGGTAAGGTGGTAATCGCAGAACATGATGACCGTTTTCTTTAGCAAGTTCATCAATCCTGCTTTTATCATACTGCGGTTTAATTTGTGACACGCAAAACAGCAAGTCCCTTTTTAACATATCGTCAGTTGTTGGAATTTGTTTCTCACGGAGCCAATCTATGATATCAGTTTTTCTCCATGCTGCCGTTGGAATTTTTTCTAATTTTCTGCAGTGATACGAAGCATTGTCAAGAACAATAATTGACATCTGCGGTATGTTTGGAAGTAATTTCTTAATAAACCAATCCTCGTATGTTTCTGAATCCATCTCAAGATGAACATCAGCAGTGTTTTTCTTGCAGAGAAATGTATATTCAGCACCAGGAACAAATCCATTATCATCACCAGCATGAACTAATGCAAAACGAGGTCCGAGCCCAGTGGGTGATTTCAAGCCCGTACTTAATCCTTGTATAAAAGCTTGCCGACTATTTTGAATAGTGGTGTCTGTCCAAGTTTTATTTACTGCATGCCCTGTATTTACCCATGATTCATCGGTATATATTATGGTTCGACCTAAAATAATATAAAGTTATATGCATGTCAAATAGCAAAAACTACACTGTACCTTCTTCTCTAAATTTCTTGATCTCTCGTAAGTATTTATGTCTCCACCGAATAATGTCATCTCGTTCGATGAGTATACTTTTTCGTCCTACTTTTTTAAATTCAAAACCCATATCATGTAATAACCTATGTAAGGTTGCTCGACTGAAGTTAGGAAGATCATCATCAGCATTGACAGCAGCAAGAATTGCATTTAATGTAGGTGTCATATTCTGTATAAAAAATCCATGCACTTTACGTCGTCCATGCCTTTCCTTTTTTTGGGTATTTTTGGAGTTGATAACGAACCAGTGTGTTGCTCCTTCTTTATACTATATATTGTACGTTCTGAACAACCCAAAGCTTTGCTTGCTTCTTGAACAGCAGCACTCACATTCATAGATTTATTAAAATAATTAAAAACATTTGCAATCATACACTTCTCCTTCAGGCTAAATTGTTCTCCCTTACACCGTTTTCTCCCTACACCTTCCATTAATGCAGTGAAAACTGTAATTAAATGTATAGGTTATTTAATTTATAAAAATCACGAAAAATACCCATATTACCTTGTGCGCGCTTGAAAAGGAGAGAAGCGTTCTGAAAAGAACGATTTGTGCTATATATAAACTAATTAACGTGGAACTTAACTGTTTTAAAACTACGATGATGACGATTGACAACAGTTGATGCTAACAGACAGATGACAGATAGGTATTGGTGCCGACACCGACATATGTAAATAAGTGGCAACATATAAATCAGAAGTGAAGATAGCGTTAGTGACAGCAACTAAGGATAGTAAGAGATGGACAGTGGCTATTATATCCCATACTGCATCTTAAGGTTGAGACGAACTTTAGTAATTCCTACATGCATAAGTCGATACCAGCCATATGCGCACCTGTCCAATTCGTTGGTGACAACGACATTAATTTTGTCGAGCAGTGTACATATAACATATACTAACACCATAAATACATAAATAATACCTACTTTGTTACGTAAGTAAATAAATCGCAATCAACTTCCATGAAATAAATTGCAACTCGACTAACAAGCTAAGAGAGATAAGTACTTGCGTACATACATACATGCAAACATTATTGCAAACAGTCGCCCGCGTATCTCTTCTATTGATCTCCATTGATACATCTTAATTGCGCGTAGAATCAAATGCGAAGCGAACAATAAATTACCGGCAACAGCACCTTAATGAATGGATCCACGTGTGGTCCCACTTTATAACTACTACTAGATCTAGTCTCATAGCACTATTTATATATGCAAAAAGGGGGAACTCACATGTATGTACACCAAGGAGTCAATTATGTCTAAAACTGTTTGTAAGTTATCGAGGCAATATCCTGCTTTTTTCGCTTTCCTCCTAACCCAATAGGTATGGAGTACAATAATTATAGTTGAAACCCTATACCGTGATGTAGGTACTTAAATACGTACAATACGCGATACATCTGCATGCATAGTTTGTACGTTTCAATGATGGTGGAAGTCATTTGACTGTTCTAAGTTTGGATGCATGTCGTAAGTAAGTTTTCATGTACACCAGGTTCTGTTAATAGTTTATGGGTAGTAATTTCTCTGACTGCAGATGTGAAAAGGTATTGAAATAATCATAATAACCGAGTTTAGTTTTGAAACAGGCGATTGTACTGTACTAGAAATAGGTTTTATATATCGGGTGTCCACACTTAAGTGTGCACTATTGATAACTTTGTTATCTTTGGAGGTACAGAATCGGTCAAATGGACAAAGTAGTACTATTTTTTTATGCCGGTTACAATTGTGAAAACAGAAAAACAATTGAGCGTCGCGTTCTCTAGATATTCGTCCAAAATTATTTTTTTAATGGAACGCCCTGCGTATATTTTTTTGCAATTTAAAAGAAAATTCCAAACTGAACAAAATAGTCTTACTACACTATTATAAAAAAATGTCAATTAAAAGTAGTTACTGAGAAATCTTTATCTTTGCTTTGTTGGCATGAAATTGATATACCTATGGAAAATTAAAGCGTCACATTCATTAAAGCGTTTAATTTAATAAACAAATAAAAATAAATACAAAAATAGTCAAGAAAATTACTCAAATTAAATGTTCAAAGACACCTCCTTCCATTTCAATACATTTCACTAATCTTCTGTGAACATTACGAGTAGCTCCTAAAATTGTCCTACCGTCGATGTCGTCAATGATGTTGGAAATTCTTTCCTGAAGCTCATCCACTGTTGTATATCTATGTTTGTACACTTGATTTTTTACTGCTCCCCACAAGAAGAAATCTAATGGCGTCATGTCAGGTGAACGCGCGGGCCACTGAATAGGACCATTTGTGCCAATCCATCTATTTCCAAATAATCTTTCTAATAACTCACTTGTGTCACGGTGATTATGTGCGGGCACTCCATCTTGTTGAAAGTAAATAATCTGTCTGTTTACCAAATTTAATTCATCCAGAAAATTTTCTAAAATTTCTGTCAATAATGCCACATATCTTTCTCCTGTTAAAGAACCCCGATAGAAAAATGGCCCAACAATTCGGGATCCGATTATACCACACCAAACATTTAAACTAAATCGGTAAATTGGGGATTACAAGGATAAACAACAAATGGGTTTTCACGACTCCAGTAATGATTATTTCTTCTATTGAACATCCCGCGATTAGAAAAGTTAGATTCATCACTCCATAAAATGTGTCTAAAGAAATTGTGATTTTCTTCAAAAGCATTGATAAACCATTGAGCAAGTTAATCGTCTTTGATAATCGCCCAAAAGTAGAGTTTGAAAAGGCTGATATTTAAAGGGAACTTATTTATATTTTTTTCAGAATTTTATGGATCGTGCTGCGAGAAATACCGGATTCTCTGGACAAATCCCTTACAGAATTATTTGGATGTACCTGAAAATATGCCAACACATTTATTTCTATCTCTGGTGATAATATAAAATCATTTTTTTCCTCTTTATAAAAAACTGTTTCGTTGCTTCGTAATCTTCGATAAAGTTTTTAAAAAAAGCGACGGTCTGGTACATCACAGTCAGGAAATTGCTGAATGTAACGTTCTAGCGCTCTATCTGAATTTTTGTTAAACAGCAAGTACAACTCCAACAAATCACACTTTTCCAAATGAGTAAATGCCATTGTTACGGTTGAAAAAATTGTAAAAACAGTACTTTTTCCGCATAGTAACTTTAACAACAACAAATATAAATAATTTGACAGCTACTAAACAATGTGACGCTTTAATTTTCCATGGGTATATCGATTTCATGCAAACAAAACAAAGATAAAGATTTCTCAATAACTATTTTATTTGATATTTTTTATAATAGTATACTAAGACTTTTTTGTTCAGTTTGGAATTTTCTTTTAAATTGCAAAAAAAATATACAGGGCGTTCCATTAAAAAAAATAATTTTGGACGAATATCTAGAGAACGCGACGCTCAATTGTTTTTCTGTTTTCACAATTGTAACCGCCATAAAAATACTACTACTTTGTCCATTTGACCGATTCTGTACCTCCAAAGATAAGAAAGTTATCAATAGTGCACACTTAAGTGTGGACACCGGTATATAATGTGATCGAGCCAATAATCAGTTCAAGTGCGTAAATTCCCTTCGTCTTTTTACATGTGCACTAAAACACAGATAAAAATAAAAACATAGTTTGCCTCATCCCCCCACGAAACATTCATAAAAACAATCCTCTTCGCATTTTCTCACCACAGAACATCGCCGATTGTTTCACCGACCCCGACTGGTCGGGGAAACAATATAGAATGTCGGTGTACCTCTCGGCGCACGTAAAAAGAACATAGCAGGCGGGTCAGGCTTTCGAGAATACGAACGGCCGCAGCAACGACAGAAGCACCGATCCTGTGTCCGTATAAGGTAGCGGACATTTTGCACAAAATAAAATGTTCTCGATGTTTCGCTTCTCTTCTGCCGCGCGCGCGGCCCGTTTTCGTTTCACATTACGTCCATGTCCGTACGAACGCCGTGTAGGTACTACACATACGTGTCTTGTATATATTTATACGTAGATGGTAAACGGTTTTACGACATTATGAAATCAGAGCAATAAAATATTTCGCTCTATATATAGTATAAGCGTGTGCGAGATCTACATACAATGAGTTCGAACGTTTGTGTATGGATGATGGGACGGGAGGGATCATGTCCTGCCCGTGGAGAAGTCGTGAGAACGGCAGAAGAGATATGAATAAGTCGGATTGGCGTGGCCTTAGGGGGATATTGTGCACGGTAGAGGCAAATAGTAACGATAGAAAAAAAGAAAAAGGGGGATTAGTAAGCGAAAACACGTGACAATTCGATGGTTATATCATCAGAGATTTCATTTTGTTATTTAAAATATCGATTACTTAAACAATACTTACTATTTACACGTGTTAAGAATAGACTACAGCTTACACTTTTCTTAAATTTTAATAAACAACCACCAAACCTTGCACAGAGTATATCCTATCCACTAAACAAGCACAACAAATAAATGTAGCGTCCAATAACCAATGAGGAGTTATCTTGACAGGTAATCCAGTATGTAATCCTATTCGAAGTACACATATTACAAAATTTCAGAACGCGATACGTTACAGCACTCTTCATTAAATAATACGATTTCAAAATAACACAAACGTGACAGCAATTCACATCCATTTTTAGCTTGTTGTTTTAGGTTAAAAATTCATTGTTATATTTTGCAGTAGGTATCCCTAGAAAACGAATTCGGTTTATTTCACTAACACAACACATGTACCACACTCAAATCCTAAATCAAATACAACCATTTGTTAGTTTCTTATTAGCACTATAGTTGTTACTCTTATTAAGTTATATCAGAAGTTTATTTTTGTGTGCCATTTTATTTCTACCAGGTGATTATTTTTACAAGATTGCCAATCGAATGACATGCAGTGTTGCCAGTTCAATATTTATATTTTTTGGTATAATCTGCATTTAAAAATCAGTGGATTAGTAATGATTAAATAAATTCTGTACACACATTGGTAAAAATATAATATTAATATGTATACAAGTTCTTGATTTACTTATATTTGGGGAACCTTTCTTTTTCAGTTCAATATTTCATTACGGTGAGAGATTATCATATCACAAGCTGTATTCTTTTCACCGCTTTTAAGTCAGATTCGTCAGATTAGCTTAGATTATTACTTCAACTCAAGTAGTAGTTAGTAAAAGTCAGTTGCTTTTTTTTACCACAAAAAAGTAACTTTAAATTAGTAGTAGTATGTGGTATGTTTAGGTTAATTATTTAAAAAAAGTAGCTAGTTTGGGATTTGAGTACAAATTGGTGTTAAAATGGTAGGGGAGATAGCTTTTTTAATAACAATTAGGTCATTTTATTTGAATTAAGTTTTAGGTTAATTATTTAAAAAAAGTAGCTAGTTTAGGATTTGAGTACAAATTGGTGTTAAAATGGTAGGGGAGATAGCTTTTTTAATAACAATTAGGTCATTTTATTTGAATTAAATTTTAGGTTAATTATTTAAAAAAAAAGTAGCTAGTTTGGGATTTGAGTACAAATTGGTGTTAAAATGGTAGGGGAGATAGCTTTTTTAATAACAATTAGGTCATTTTATTTGAATTAGGTTTCTAGGTTAATAATTTAGAAAAGTGGCTAGTTTGGGAATTGAGTACAAATTGGTGTTAAAATGGTAGTGGGGAGATAGCTTTTTTAATAACAATTAGGTCATTTTATTTGAATTAAGTTTCTAGGTTAATTATTTAAAATAAGTAGCTAGTTTGGGATTTGAGTACAAATTGGTGTTAAAATTGTATGTATGTACCCTAATAGCCAAATTTAAATTTCCCGCTACAATTTTTAGTGAATTCAACGTAAAGGCATTAAAATAACTATTAATGTAATACAAAATAGTGGGTAGTTTTATGTTTCAACGTTGAAGTTACTAAGAATAATTGCGGGAAATTTAAATTTGGCTATTAGGGTAGTATTTATTTTTATTACGTTTATGTAATGAAAATAAATACTACATACTACTACTAATTTAAAGTTACTTTTTTGTAAGAATCAACTAACTCCCTCTCTCACCCCTTTCTAAGTTAGAGAAATTTCTAACCTACAACTAAGACGGGCATATGGTAAGCATAGGTAATTTATGTTATGTTCTTTTTACTTCCCTGTCATCTAAGTTTAGAATCTAGTTAGTCTTCTTACATAAATTTTACTACTTATTATCAATTCTAAGTTACTCTTAAATTACCAATTTATTTGAGTTTGCCAAGAAGAAAAACAAAAAATGAATCTTTGAAATGGTCATCAATTCTCCACATGTACTACTCAAACTAAAATATCTTAACTAACCGCATAAATCACGACCTAAGACAAATGTAACACCATCTGATATCCCTCCTAACGTGACGTAGACTCAGAAGTTCGTATTCAATCACGCTCTCTGCGTGAGGTCTTCCGAATCAATTTTACTCGGCACTGTCTACTCTAGGCATCTACAGACATATGTTGAACGAGTCCATTCTAGCATTACAAACATAACTTACAAGCGATTTCTCGAGTAAGTCGACGAAATTTTGACAAGTGCAACCTATCTACGAAGTTAATGCCCTAATGTAAAAGCTACACATAAGGCCACGTTAGGATGTCTTGGAATATCTTAATTGCTTGAAAACCTATAGTCGTGAAGGTATGATAGAATCTTGTAAGAGGCAGGTACAGTCATAACGTGTTATAGGCTTACAGCATATATATATATTATGCAGTATTAATGTGAACAACCATGTGACAAAATGATTGTCATAAGAAAAAAACCTATTCCGGAAAAATTTATCCTATAACCTTATTAACCAATTTAAAGAGCGAAGTTAGCTTACTACAAATTTCACTACATTTAAATAATTTCCTTGACATTTATTGTACGACATTGGCGTTCGTGCTTGTAGTATCTTCGATTATTTATCTCTATAATGATTTAAATCGCTTCATATTTACATCTAATATCACCAACAATAGTATTTCTGAATACTGTAAAATAAGGGAAATTTATCTGTGTATACTCACAAACAGGTAAAAATCAATATTAACATAAGTGAAAAGTTTAATTAACATTTTAATAATTTCTGGCTTAATCATACACTTCCAGCGCAATGAGCTCCAATAAGAAAAGTGTCCATTTCAATCCCTATAAAGTTTCAGGGTACAGGAATATTACCATAATCACGATGGCGATTGGAATATTGTCATTGGTTTAATAACATTTAAGGGACGATGACTTGCTAATCAAATCATTTTCTCGGAGAAGCCTGGTTTTATCTAACAGACTATATCAAATTTACAAAAACTATGTATGCTGGTCTGCAGAAATCCACAAGATTTCCGAGAAAGCATGCTCCGTAAAAGTGGAGTTTGGTTAGCTATGCCAGCCAACGAATATAGGGCCAATTTTCTCGAGAACTGTAAAACCAAACGTAACAAAATGTGGAATTGTTTATTGCAGGTTACAAGAAATGAGCTTGAAGCAGGTTATTTCAGCACGATAATGCTCCACACATCTGCGCCGACAAACCTGCCAATATCTCAACAGTTTTTGCTACAGGGTTAGAGCACAAAGATGGACACCAAGATCGCCTGAGCTAACCATTAGGTACTTCATGTTCGGCTATCTAAAAATAGATCTATAGAACCGCTGCATACCATAGAAGAATGGAGATGCAGTTTTGGCACTTAATATTATACAATGTTGTTTATAATTTAAAGTAATAAATAAATTTAGTTAAACACCAGGTAGTACTGAATTGTAAAATCATATTTAGTAAAGTTAAATTAATTACATTTCATTTTATAACAGAACACCTCCATAGTGTTTATATAATGCGAGTTCAAATATAGGTACGTTTCTTATTAATGACAGATCCGTTTACTATTAATCTTCCAACACTGACTTAGTTCAAACTTCATTACAACACGCGCATATACCTACACCCGTTACTATCTATAGAAGCGGAATGACAATCATTTTGACTCTCTGTAATATCATATAAAGTTATCAGTGTGTATTATACATATGATCATTATTTCACGAAACATTTGCCTATGATATTTGTTAAAAGTTTCCTAATCATTAGATGTGCAGATAACAATAGAAAGAACTTACGTTTTGAGTAAAATAATTAAATTTGTTGCATATACCATCGGTTGCATAGAAAATTGGTAGACAGTTAGTTTTAGGTTGACTGAATTTGGTCTGTAGCATGTCAAAATTAAATTTAATGTACACTTACATATATCTGTCATATATTGTCAGGTTAATGCACAATCAAGCCACAATAAACGAAATTCAAAAAAAAAGCTACGCAATTTTCACGTTACATTGACAAACAGGCCACTTAACAGCAAACATTTTCAAACATTCGGGTAAATGTATTTTTATTTTGTACCAGTTTCATATGCAGCCGATGGTACATAGTTACACAATCATGTATACAAATTGTATCATTTTTAGATACCTATTATAAATTGTGCCTGTACGTGAACATAACATAACCTATAAAATTGACAGACGATCTTCGAGCGCGTACCACAAACCAATCTCCTGTGTGTGTATATGTCCTATAGACTCGATAAAAATCCGTATTATTTCATAGCCAGTCACGAAGCGCAGTCATAACAGTCATTAAATCGGCATTTATCATAAATATTACGCTATAAAATCACCTATCCAAGGTGACATTAGTGGCGTTTTCAGTTTAGAGAGAATGACCGTAATTACTCTCAAAAGAGCGCACATATGGTGTGTGTAAGCACTGAGATCGCGAAACACTCCAAAAATGGCAGGGTCGTCGCACATTCTGTGACGTAATTAATAAATAAACCTACAATATAATTCCACTAGTATACACCTACTTGTTCGATACTTTTTCTCGCTATTGAGTTCAGGGCCTACGCGTTGACACGATGCCGATGATTGTGAAAACTTCAGGAAATACGCGTCGATTTTGTATATATACGAAATAACTGTCGAATATATTCTTAAAAATATCACACAAAAGAAAATTATGATACCTAATACCTATCTGTAAACCTACACAAGATAAAAAATCGTTCGGAAAAGCGTTGCTATAGCAATATTATTCGAAAGACACATACAAGGTCACGTGTTCGAATGTGCTTGCGCTAAAAATGCCATCGAGAATAAAAATACACTCATACTCCATCCATACTTTTACACAACTCGTTGGATTATAAACACAGATGTTTGTATATATGTGTTGTACATACACACAAATGACTTTTAAGGTTTAATATAAACATATGTTTCTAAAATCTGCTTGATTCGATTCAACATGCAAAATATTTCGTAGTGTAATTTAAGAGTTAGTGACATCTTGCTAGTTAGACAGGATATATTTAGCGTGCTATTGATAAATGAGGCTATTTTTTTGCGTTTTTTAACATATACAAGATTCGCGAAAAACGTTCGATCAAACAGGATTATTCTCACGAAGTATAGTGACCCCATTTCACGAATTATAGTTTACAAATTTATGCTATATTAGCATATAGCATGATTTTTTTTATGCTGTAATCGTTAAAAAATGTCCTTGCGTTCACATATCTATAGGTATTAATCTTCCTTTTTTAAAAAAGGACGGTTTACATTCCTTCTAGACATTCAGATCTGCAATAATCCATTTGATTAGTTTAATATTCGTTTACTTGGAGTTGACATTTGGATAAGATGGCTGCTTCCGTCAAAACGTTTTTTTTTTTTTAATTAAAAACACCTCATATCAATCATGATGCATGCATTTTTTCCTTAACATAAATAAACCGAAACCATATATTTTTTTCAGAAGCAGTTTCTTATACGTTGTACCTGCAATCTGTTTTAAAACTAATGTAGGTATTTTGTGTTTGTGTGCATTCTCGTCACGTAGTCATGTTACATTTTTGGTTATTTTGTGTTGTTCATAAGTACTACACGGGCATGCGTGCAATAGTACCAACTATTTACTTTAGTATACACCGCTGACATTCATAATAATCCATAATCGGGACAATATAAACTTTAATTGTTTTCAGTACGAAAATTAAATTAAACGGAATTTACAAACAAGTAAAACTGTGTTCCACATGAAATGCCGTGCTATTGCAAGGTGTGAAGATTGCGAACCGGTTTTTCAATTTCGTTAATTTCATTTGCAGGAAGGATATTGTGTGTGTGATATTGTGCTTTCATTGTGTAATACAGAACCTTGCCATCTCATGCGTCGAGTTAATTAATTGAAGATTTTAATTTAATTAGTCAGGTCTACAATGCAAGCGAATTACAGGTGAGCTGTCTTTTTATGTCGTGCTTCGTCGTGAAATATATACGAATACTAGATGCTGGCGCATCTAGGAGTAGAGGAAGGTGGTACTTGAGAAAGGTGGTTTCTTGAAGTCGGTCCCCATTCACTTGAGAATCATCTTTTATAATGTGCAATACGTTTTAAGTAGTTTTCTTTTGTTTTTACTTTTGGAACACCCTGTATGGTCGGAAATATGTTTAGGTTATGCGGCATTGAATTCTGTACAACTTTTGTAGAAAAGATTTTTTCCTAAAGGCAAAGATAAAGCTATAATCAAAGGCTCAGTCTTCGCGAACACTCTGTATATTTGAAAATATTTTTAGCTTATGCAGCATCCAATTCTATAACACTCTTGTAGAAAAGATTTCTTCATAAACGCAAAAATAGAGCTATAGTGAATACACCTAGTCTTCCTGAACACCCGGTGTATTTGAAGATATTTTTAGCTTATGCAGCATCCAATTCTATAACACTCTTGTAGAAAATATTTCTTCTTAAACGCAAAAATAGAGCTATAATGAAAAAAACCTAGTCTTCCTGAACACCCGGTATATTTGAAAATATTTTTAGGTTATGCAACATTCAATTCTATAACACTCTTGTAGAAAAGATTTCTTCCCAAACGTAAAAGTAGAGCTATAACGAAAAAACCCAGCCTTCCTGAACACACGGTATATTTGAAAATATTTTTAGGTTATGCAGCAGTTAATTCTATAAAACTTTTGTTGAAAAGATTTCTTCCTAAACGCAAAAATAGAGCTATAACGAAAAAACTCAGTCTTTCTGAACACCCGGTGTATTTGAAAATATTTTTAGGTTATGCAGCATTCAAATCTGTACAATTTTTGTAGAAAAGATTTTTTCCTAAACGCAAAAATAGAGCTATAATGAAAAAAACCCAGTCTTCCTGAACACCCAGTATTATTAAAAATAATTTTAGGTTATGCAGTATTCAATTCTGTACAACTTTTGTAGAAATGATTTTTTCCTAAAAGCAAAAATAGAGCTATAATGAAAAAACCCAGTCTTCCTGAGCACCCAGTATTATTAAAAATAATTTTAGGTTATGCAGTATTCAATTCTGTACACCTTTTGTAGAAAAGATTTCTTCCTAAACGCAAAAATAGAGCTATAACGAAAAAACGCAGTCTTCCTGAACACCCGGTATTTTTAAAAATAATTTTAGGTTATGCAGTATTCAATTCTGTACAACTTTTGTAGAAAAGATTTTTTCCTAGAAGCAAAAATAGAGCTATAATGAAAAAGCCCAGTTTTCTTGAACACCCAGTATATTGAAAAATAATTTTAGGTTATGCAGTATTCAATTCTGTACCACTTTTGTAGAAAATATTTCTTCCTAAACGCAAAAATGGAGCTATAATGAAAAATTCCAGTTTTCCTGAACACTCAGTATTATTAAAAATAATTTTAGGTTATGCAGTATTCAATTCTGTACAACTTTTATAGAAAATATTTCTTCCTAAACGCAAAAATAGAGCTATAACGAAAAAACCCAGTCTTCCTGAACACCCGGTATTTTTAAAAATAATTTTAGGTTATGCAGTATTCAATTCTGTACAACTTTTATAGAAAATATTTCTTCCTAAACGCAAAAATAGAGCTATAACGAAAAAAACTCAGTCTTTCTAAACACACGGTATTAGTAAAAATAATTTTAGGTTATGCAGTATTCAATTCTGTACAACTTTTGTAGAAAAGATTTGTTCCCAAAAGCAAAAAAGAGCTATAAAAAAAAACCCAGTCTTCCTGAACACCCGGTATTTTAAAAAATAATTTTAGGTTATGCAGTATTCAATTTCTGTACGACATTTTGTGGAAAGGATTTTTCCTAATAGCAAAAATAGAGCTATAATGAAAAACCGGTCTTTCTAAACACACGGTATTAGTAAAATAATTTTAGGTTATGCAGTATTCAATTCTATAACACTCTTGTAGAAAAGATTTCTTCATAAACGCAAAAATAGAGCTATAGGTGAATACACCTAGTCTTCCTGAACACCCGGTGTATTTGAAGATATTTTTAGGCTTATGCAGCATCCAATTCTAATAAACACTCTTGTAGAAAATATTTCTTTTAAACGCAAAATAGAGCTATAATAAAAAAACCTAGTCTTCCTGAACACCCGGTATATTTGAAAATATTTTTAGGTTATGCAACATTCAATTCTATAACACTCTTGTAGAAAAGATTTCTTCCCAAACGTAAAAGTAGAGCTATAAACGAAAAACCCAGCCTTCCTGAACACACGGTATTCTGAAAATATTTTTAGGTTATGCAGCAGTTAATTCTATAAAACTTTGTTGAAAAAGATTTCTTCCTAAACGCAAAAATAGAGCTATAACGAAAAAAACCCCGTCTTGTTGAACACCCGGTATGTTTAAAAATAATTTTAGGTTATGCAGTATTCGATTCTGTACAACTTTTGTAGAAAATATTTTTTTCCTAAAAGCAAAAATAGGGCTGTAATCAAAGACCCAGTTTTCTGTGGGACACCTGTACAATGGAATCACATATAGGACAAAAATAATACGATGTTATAAATCTAGGTTAAAAAATAAATCGAAGCTGCAAAAATTAAATTTCCCGCTATTATTGTGACAATATTTTATAGTGATAGATAGATATAGACACTATAACATTTATAAATAAAGTATCTTTATATATTATTTTAGTGTTGTATTTATACATCTACATTTTATCATATGTATGTGTATATACCAAATAGTTCATTACTATAATAGTATAATTATTACAAAATTGTACTATTATAGTAATGAAATATTTTGGTATATACACAAATAGAACTCTCAAATACCAAAAGTATACTAAACCACCCATTTGAATGTACCGCCAGATTAGTTGTAGTTCGGTGTGCTGCGCACGGTGGCGCGCAACCTTGTCGAAAAAGTAGAGCATTAAGTGTCCTCGGCCAGGTCTCGCTGTGTACCCGACCAATATAATTTATATCTGTCATCCGTATCCCTATAGAATTTATGGGAAAAATTAATTGATATAATTTCTATATGAAACCATCTATATTTCATAGAAAATATTAAGTTATGGGTGCTTCTCAAACACACAATCGTCGGCAATATCGATATTATATATTTCGAAAGAAGAAACCGGGTAATTTGACACCTAACCACGAAATGTGTTGTTTTAATTTTGATTTTTTACAGAAATACGTATAAGCGTCTAAATACTGAAAGATTCTTACATTGTAGGTCTATTATAAGTGATTGGGCGTTCCGTAATAATTATCTAACTGTACATACTGTATTATTACCTAAACCGTTGTGATGTATAAGCATCAAAGGGAACATTACAAAAAACATTGCTATCTCGAATTGTGCAGATTGTGCGTTATATTTATCGTCTATGGAATGTGTTGTTCTGAAAATGTCATACCTGAAACTGTTACGATTGATAATAGATGTAAAATAAAATGGTGCGAATCACCTAAGGGGAATAATAAATTTTGGGTAAATACAGTTTGTGGTTTTAAATATTTAATCAATATATATTTGATATAATAATTTACAATGTAATACCGGTTGGGTGAAAATGGCTAATTTAAATACCTAAATATATTATATACGATAGATTATAAATGATAGCGTAGCCAAAATATATACAACGTAGCTGCTTCGAGTAAATGTTCTGATGCAAACGGAGGCTGGAAGATAGTGAGCTCTTATAAAAATGAGAGGCACCTCCATTTTGGTCAAGCGTAGGCAAAAATACACACTTCCTGCCCAATGTTCATCGACAAAGATCTTAGTCAAATATTTCTTCGAGTAGTTGTTTGATGAACTTTAAACACATCTTCAGCTTTGCTGTTGTAGTATATTCTGTGACTGATGCTGCATATTATATGATATCTAGCTATAAAAAGGTAAAAAAAGAAACGTCATATTAGTTTCATTCGGAAAGAATTTTTTGGTCATCGGACTACGACCCTCGACAACCAAATGACATTTCTAGGGGTCGATTTATATATTAATCCGTGTTACTGTTTATACATATTCTTGTCATCATAAGTTGTAGAGAGGTTGAAAAATATGAAATTTACCTCATTAAAAGATGCATATTAATATTAATTTATCTTTGACAGGCCAGTCGAACATGACTCCATAAATCGAATCGTTCTGTAGAAATGGGTACTTTTTAGCATCAAAGCGGTAATATCTGCCACGTAAATCTGTCATATCGACATAATTTTGCGGTAATGTAATACTTTTCGTGCTAAAATTAGCGCGATAACGTTGACGCTTTCGTGGTTCGAATAGTTTGACAATCTTACTCTAATCCTGGCTCAATAATTTCGCTAAAAACTGTATAATTTATACAGAAACATAATTGAGCGTGTATTACGAACATTTTCAACCTTCCAATATAACGTTATATAACGAGAATCGCTAATTATTATCACCACAAATAATAGGTCAGGTTAGAGCAAATCAGTACCATCACAAATGACAATTTTCCACAACATTTTTCCCATATCGCTTGCGAATCATTTCAGGCTCTTAACATCTCTCTGATCACGTTTCGACTCATTACGTGTCCCTTGTACCCCTTTTACGTTCCAAAATCGTCTCCCCGAAGTTCGCGACATTTCAACCGCGTGACAGCGGCATCTGACATCCCACGAAAACCGCCATAATTCCAAACCAATCGCCGGCAAAACACAGCCACACTATAAATCGGCTCTTTTGAGAAAAATTTTCGCGTCTCGACCCCATTTTAGGGTTCAATCAGTAAGAGGAAACATGTGAGAAACTTTTTCGACATTAACCGCACTCTCAAATATCATCTCATCCTCGCAGCGAACATACGAAATTGCCCAACTTTGACAATGCCAAATCAGTCGAAATTCGCCAAGTGACATTTCTCGGTCTTCAGCGACGTTCGCACTAATGCCACACCCATCACAATTTAGAATTTCGCGAATTTTTCTCGCCCTTGACCTATTTTAACAATTAATGCTCGATACCCCAATTCCACTACCACCCCCCCCTACCCCTCGCCCTTTAATAATTTCCCTTTTAATCGCCGCCCCGTCTACAGCCTTAGGCGGTACAGTTTTTCCCTCCCGATTTACACGCTATAGATAGGGCGACGCCTATGGTGTGCGACAGAGAGTAGAAAAGGCCACACCTATTGCCTTTTATTATTATTAAAGTTTTTTGTAGTAGATATAACCTAAAAATAGTCGCATATGTAATACGTATACTTAATTATAGTTGTATGTCATGCTTTACGGCAAAATTAAAGTATTTTGCCGGAGCTAGGTTCAAAACTTATTATTTAATTGCTTTGTTGGTTTGGGCTTGCAAAATAAGCGTGTCTGAATGTGGTATTGTGAGAATTAATTGAAGTACGTTTCAAAATATCTCTTTCATGCAATGTATCATCGTGTAACTTCAATATAAGACAACTATATGCGCCTTTACGTATAAAAGAATATAATTTCTTTTTAATTTAAACTTAAAAATACCTACAAATACTAATTTAAAAAGCCTTAACGACCTCAAAAACCTCCCATTGCGACTGGGAAGGAGTGGGTGTCCGGTAATTAATTAGAAATTGTTATAGCACGTCCGCGTGGACCACCAAACTGGTTTCGGCAGTACGTCCAGTATAGAAGTGCCCGTTTTATGTGACGGTTCCTGCCGTAAAAAATGCCTATTATTCAACTTACCTACAATCATTAGTATTTTTTTTTTTGGTGGGGCGTTCTTCTATAACGAAAAAGAAAGCTTTTCAAACTGCGGGTCGATTAATACATAGATAGGAACTGGATGACACATTGGGTTATCTCGCGGTATTGAAAACGTGCTCTTCTGTTCCGAATGGGTGAGTAGGTAGTGAGACTTATCTGTGCCCACCGATCTCGCACGCTGAGTAGTCAATGGAGGTTATGTAGTACGCCTCTGTCGCTTTATTCTAGATTGGCTCGTTTCTTCGCCTTGACACCGTGTGGCGCCTTTAGAATTCCCGATTGGATCGATAGGCAAATTGATGTAAAAAGTCACGAAACATAGTCGATAATAGGAATGGAACCAACAGATTTGTGGTTTCTAACCGGAGTTAGTTTTCAACATAATATCATGTATTTGAAGATACCTTTAGTAGTTTTAGCGCCTGTAAGAGTTTTTTTTTTGTGTATTAAGACTTTTTTGCTTGGTTTGTCTTGCACTCTGTGAAATTCTATACTCACAAAACCACCCTAACGTAAAGAAGCAGTTTTATACATCACTATCAAAAATAAAACAACTGTTTTGGTATTATTTTTGTTTTCATAAGTGTTTCAATCAGAACCGATATACGATATATGATTCATGAAAATATATACCGGTGTTCATACTTAAGTGTGCACTATTGATAACTTTGTTATCTTTGGAGGTACAGAATCGGTCAAATGAACAAAGTAGTACTATTTTTTATGGCGGTCAAATTGTGAAAACAGAAAAACAATTGAGCGTCGCGTTCTCTGGATATTCGTCCAAAATTATTTTTTTTAATGGAACGCCCTGCGTATATTTTTTTGCAATTTAAAAGAAAATTCCAAACTGAACAAAAAAAGTCTTATTACACTATTATAAAAAAATGTCAAATAAAGTAGATACTGAGAAATCTTTATCTTAGCTTTGTTGGCATGAAATTGATATACTAAATATGGAAAAATTAAAACGTCACATTCATTAAAGCGTTTCAATTTAATAACAAATAAAAATAAATACAAAAATAGTCAAGAAAATTACTCAAATTAAATGTTCAAAAGACACCTCCTTCCATTTCAATACATTTATCAAATCTTCTGTGACATTACGAGTAGCCTCTAAAATTGTCCTAACGTCGATGTCGTCAATGATGTGGGAATTCTTTTCCTGAAGCTCATCCACTGTTGTATATCTATGTTTGTACACTTGATTTTTTACTGCTCCCCACAAGAAGAAATCTAATGGGCGTCATGTCAGGTGAACGCGCGGGCGCACTGAATAGAGACCATTTGTGCCAATCCATCTATTTCCAAATAATCTTCTAATAACTCACTTCTGTCACGGTGATTATGTGCGGGCGCTCCATCTTGTTGAAAGTAAATAATCTGTCTGTCTACCAAATTTAATTCATCCAGAAAATTTTCTAAAATTTCTGTCAATAATGCAACATATCTTTCTCTGTTAAAGAACCCCGATAGAAAAATGGCCCAACAATTCGGGATCCGATTACAACCACACCAAACTTAAACTAAATCGTGTTGGGGATTACAAGGATAAACAACAAATGGGTTTTTCACGACTCCAGTAATGATTATTCTTTTATTGAACATCCCGCGATTAGAAAAGTTAGATTCATCACTCCATAAAATGTCTCTAAAGAAATTATGATTTTTTTTCAAAAGCATTGATAAACCATTGAGCAAAAGTTAATCGTCTTTGATAATAGCCCAAAAGTAGAGCTTGAACAGACTGATATTTAAAGGGAACATATATTTTTTCAGAATTTTATGGATCGTGCTACGAGAAATACCCTGATTCTCTGGACAAATCCCTTACAGAATATTTGGATGTACCTGAAAATATGCCAACACATTTATTTCTATCTCTGTGTAAATATAAAATCATTTCATTTTTTCTCTTCTTTATAAAAATTGGTTTCGTTGCTTCTTAATCTTCGATAAAGTTTTAAAAATAGCGACGGTCTGGTACATCACGGTTAGGAAATTGCTGAATGTAACGTTCTAGCGCTCTAATCTGAATTTTTGTTAACAGCAAGTACAACTCCAACATATTACACTTTTCCAAATGAGTAAATGCCATTGTTACGGATTGAAAAAATTGTAAAAACAGTATTTTTTCCGACAGTAACTTTAACAACAACAAATATAAATAATTTGACAGCTACTAAACAATGTGACGCTTTAATTTTCCATGGGTATATCGATTTCATGCAAACAAAACAAGATAAAGATTTTCAATAACTACTTTATTTGACATTTTTTTATAATAGTGTTACTAAGATCTTTTTTGTTCAGTTTGGAATTTTCTTTTAAATTGCAAAAATATACAGGGCGTTCCATAAAAAAAATAATTTTGGACGAATATCTAGAGAACGCAACGCTCAATTGTTTTTCTGGTTTCACAATTGTACACCGCCATAAAAATACTACTATTTGTCTATTTGACCGATTCTGTACTCAAAAATAACAAAGTTATCAATAGTGCACACTTAAGTGTGGACACCCGGTATATAGGGTGATTCTCAATATATGCGACAAACTTTAAGAGTTGATTCCTGAGTGTTTTTATGATCATAAAAGTTCATATGAATATATGCCCAAAACGGTTTGGTTTTAAAGTTATTGAATGTTAATAATAAATTATGAACTATGACTAATACGATAAAATATCACAGTTGGTTCTTTCCAAAAACTATTGTGTTGAGAGGAATTGTTTAATTAGTCATTTCATATTTGTCAATAGTTATCAGAGTATTGATTCAGTTTATGCCAGTTCTTTTCAAAAAGATTACCGAATGCTTTGTGTGATATGCATTTCGTTACCTCAATGAATTCGTTCTGCTAGAACTCTTTATGAAAAGATACTCGAACCGTATATCCCGCATCATCAATATGCCCGCCACAACGCTAGGAAAGGGAAAAAAAAACGGACGACTATAACGGGACCCATCTACAGTAAACCAAGAAGTTGAAGAAATGAAACTATGAAATGAAATTGAAACATCCTACTACAAGCACCAGAAAAATTGCGTTTGCTATGAACATTAGTCAGGCACTAGGAGAATATTGAAGATCACTTAGTATCATATCACATCAAGCGGGGCAGCACTTTTGCCGCAGATTTTCCGCAAGAGTGGCTTTTGTCATGGATGCAACACAAAATCGCACAAATCTGACTAATTGGCTCAAATATTTCACCGAGAGCTATTTTCTCTAGAAACGCGATTATTATTTTCATAAAACATATGGGCCGAAGAAATCCGCACGAACTAGGAATGCCCGTCATCAACATCATCTCTGCAAGTATGGGCCGAATTGTTGGAGATCACTTGATAGGTCCACACTTTTACGAGCGGTTAAATGCGAGGTATACCGCAATTTTCTTGAAGAGGAGCTACCACTACTGCTGGAAGAAAGTCCGTTGCATTAGATTACAAATGTTTTTATGCATGACGGTTCCCAGCGCATTTAGTTCAGTTGCTCGCGAGTTTTGGACAATACTATCCAGATCGATGGATAGACGGGAGGTCCACAACCGTGGCCTCCTCGGTCTCCAGACTTAAATTCTTTGGACTTTTTTCTCTGGGTCACCTTAATCATATTTACTCCCATTAAAATGTCGAGACTAGAAATCGTATTATCGCAGCTTTTCAAACAATTCGAAATACCCATGGTACTTTAGAACGTACCGACAGTCAATACGACGAAGAATAGAAGCTTGTATTGCAGTGGGGCGGTCATTTCAATAAGTAAGTAATTTTGTTTTCTAATTATTTTGTTAATTATAATAAAAAAAACATTAATATGTTAACTTACTATAAAACATGTACAACTTTAGAATAAGTGATTTGGACATATGTTCTTATGAACTTTATGATCAAATAATCCTAGGAATCACACTTAAGTTTGTATATACATATTAGAATCATCCGTATATAGTTGAAAATTTTTTCACCCCGAAAACTCCACTTGAAAATATATTACTTCTAGCATTTACAATTTCAAAAAAAAATATAAATTATTCCCAACACATTAAAAAACAAAAAGTCTCATTGCCCCTCTTGTAAAACACACCATTGGTAAGTACCTACTGATTAATTAAAAAAAAAGTGCAGCCATAACACGATCCATTACATTAAATACGCCAGAACTAAAGAGACACAATACTTATGCAGTTAGTCAGTTGATCGCATTAACATCGGAAGAAATTTATTCACAGGAACGTGCAGCGGTGGGAGATTTTATTACATTTGTAACTCTACGCTTACGCCTATAAAAGAATCTTGAGGCTGACGACTGTCAGGCCTACCAACCGTATTAAAATCACGCGTAATACATAATAGAGTTGTGTGGAATAAAATAACAGTTTTATCTGTGTCTTTTATCATATATTATATTTGGCGGATATATTTTATGGAATCTAATGATGTTGATAGGCGTTTTATATTTCTATTGAGATTTTAAGGTTAATATCCGTTAAATTCCCATCGTATTATCAGATGGTCGATTGAATAATAATGAATGGGCGTTTAAAGCTGCGTTCCTTATGGACATTTCGACATTTAATTACATTGTATTAGTAATCGATGGTTTTTGGTCTTAGTGAAAATGTTTTGTAACATTATCAATGAATGCGTGATTCTTTGACTACTAAAAACTACACAGTGGATCGGTATTTTAATCGTAATTAATTCCAAATCCCATAATGTTTGATATTTATTTTGTTTCTACAGTTTAGCATGTTTATTGATGACAAATGACAAGTTTATTCTTCATATTTTATTAATACAAGCGCTAAATTAATCTCTGCACAATGGTGATTCATTCAGAAAGGCATACCGATTTATTAAAGAAAATTGTTATTATTATATATGCGATAACGATGCTTCTAATTATAGATTTAATGATTATCGCTAAAGTAGGCTTTACAATTAAAGCAATTGTCAGTTTAGTGATATTGTTCCAAGTGCATCGTACTTGGAGTTGACGTTACCCTAACAGCCAGAAATATTACATAGATATTTTTAAAAATATATTTTATAAATATTTTTCGTGACAGGTTTTTGAATATACTTTTCATATTTTTTTCTAAATATAGATAAAATATTCAACTAAAATATTTATTCCATATTTTAAAATTATATATGTAAGCGCTATATTTTTTCTAAAATATTTGTAAAATATTTATATGAAAATTGAGATTTTTTATGCGATCTATTTAATTTGTCAAAATGAACTAAAATTGTTCTTGATTATTTAGAATGTATAACGTCGATAACGAAAAGTTGAAACATACATAGAGTTGTCTAAAAGGCAAGAACTTGTTTTTTCACACTCACCATACAAGTTAATAATCAATAATTCTGGCATCTTTTAAGGCATACTGAAGGTTTATCAAATTAATCGCTATTTTTTAATTGAAGTGTTCTAAATAAAAAACAAACGTATTTATTATCATTTTATTTGAATAAGCCAATAAAAATGAAAAATACTCATTTTTAAGTCTAGCCTTGGTTGGTGCCAGATACAACCCTATGGCTTTTTTCATATCTTCGGTAGTGGCGCTCTCATGGCGTTTCCTTGTGGCCTCTAAAACAATGCCAATTGTAGTAGATCATACCATGAATAAAACATCGTACAACATTATCAACACCTACTAATACATTTGGAGCATTTACAATAATTGGAGTGGACAACGTATTCTAACCTCTATTTGAGGTTATGACGCTTATCTACCGAGATGAATCTCTTAAGCAAATCAACTAGCAATTTATCTGGTAGATGCAGTACATATATGATGCATAAAATTCCTACAATTATATTATTAAACGATTTCTGTACATAGCGATATTGAGCATTCCATTATCTTATAAATGCCATGACATGTTCAAAGTTTTGCTTACCTCGTAGTCACCACAAAAACTAAACACACCCCGCAACAATTAATTACACAGTTAACCCTAATCTGCCTAATCGTATACTATATAAACTATAACATTTAACGGACAAACGAATGAAACGTTGATGATACGCACGTGGCGTATGCATTCTATGTACCTAATCCATAGACGCATAAACAATACTAAATCATATAACACCGGCACCGTAATGAATAGAGGTGTTGTGTTGACGTTGCAATTACAAATATTTACAAATATAATATCAAAACGACGCAATTATTAATAGAAAAGTTACAGCGCTCAACTTAGATACTAATTAAATCATATTAGATATATATTATCTAATTTAATCTTTAAACTATCATTTTTAAATAGTACATACCTACTTAATATGTATGCATATTTTACCCATTTTATATTATTCGTCCTACGCACCAAATGTACAAAGCAAAAATTAAATCTTTTTTTTTATATGAAATAAATATTTACAGAAATACAAAGCAAAATATTCTTGCAGACTTATGAAAAATATATTGAGAAAACATTTGCAATAAAATATTATTAATGCTACATAACATATATATTTTTAAATGTTTTCCTAATATATTTCTATAATATATTTTATGCATATTATATTAATATAACTAATATTCAAGAAAGATTTAATATTTTTTAAATATTTATAATGAATTAAATATAGTTGGTTACTGAGGTGAGAACGTAAATTGCATATTATTAATTGGCAGAAGAAGCACATAAAATCAAAACAAACAGTTCAAAGGTGAATACAAAAATAACGAAATCATAAACTATACACATAAATACATTTAAAATTACAAGAAATTTATCATGTGGATCTTACAATTGGATGTGTCAGCTGTAAAAAAAAAAAAAATGTATATTTTTGTGCCATATTTTTTGTTTTTTTGGCACAACATCTGGTTTTCCATTCATGTGACTTTCACAACTTTTATATTATTATTCTCTCTTTATGACGTGAGTATCAAAAGGGAATACAATTAAATTCAACCGATTGTTGCAATGCGATTGCATTCGCGATTTTTCATCACTGAGTAAACGCTTATTTCGAAATGGACTATTGCAAAAGAATATCGAATGCATTTCAGTAGTCGTTTTAATGTCTCGACTTAAAACGATATAAGAAACACGATTACCAGCAGAATTCTGTGTCCCAATTGTGTCTCGATTAATAAATGTGTAAAATATGAATTGGATTTAAACAGTTGCGTGTCTTATATGCGCCTATAAATGGGCATATGGATACAGGGTGATTCTAAATACAACGTGTGTATAAATTGTCGCAAAAGCTATACGCAGCGACATTCTTCCTTCGTTTCTGAATCTAAGATCTAAATGGTAAAATATGGTACTATGTTTCATGCGTTTTCAGGAGCCACTTGAAAGTAACATACATTTGGCAACACTGTAGTCGCATACTACCGTAATGATAGTTACAGTACTTATCAAAATTGACAGACCAGAATTACAAATGACAAATTGGATAACACAAATGATACATAGGGAAAAGCAATAAGAAAGCTTTATTAAAACAGAATTAGTAGTTTTGATTTTTCGAACGCATCTCTTGTAATAAATTAGCGACACTATTACCTACGCATATGTTCAAATTGATATCCGTCTGTTTGTAAACACATTTGCAATCGACGAGGTATTGTCTGTATTACTTGTTCAAGCCTTTCCGGCGTAATTTCTAATACTGCCGCGTTAATTCGTCCTATAACTTCGTCAGCGTCTTGTGGAGGTGTTGCGTAAACTTTCACCTTTATGAAACCCCAAACAAAAAAGTCTAAAGGATTTAGGTCGGGAGACCTTGCACGCCATAAGATAGGACCACGCGACCAATCCACCTGTTTAGGGAAGTGTTCATCCAACCACTCTCTCACATTACGAGAAAAATGTGCCGGAGCTCCATCATGCATGTAAAACATGTTACGGCGTATATTCAATGGCATCTCGTCAATAACTTGTTCTAATATATTTAAATACCCGTTGGCATCAAGTCGATTTGGCAGATAGATTGGCCCAACGACACGGTGATTATTATAACCAGCCAAACATTAACTGAAAACTTTCTTTGGTGACCGTATTCCCGAAACGCATGAGGATTTTCATCTGCCCAATGGTGAAAATTATGGGTATTGAGTACACCATCTCTGGTAAACATAGACTCGTCGGTCCAAAGAACACCTCTTAAAAAGTCGCCATCTTGAATCCAATTTAAGATACTATGACAAAAGTTTAAACGGTGTATGTTATCGTTTTCATAGAGCGGCTGCACCTTAGTTATATGGTATGGATAAAGAAGGTTTTCACGTAGAACCAAATGAACGGTCTTATTACTGCGGATATTGAATGTAGACGCCAACTGTCGAGTACTGACGAGGGATCTTCATGTACTGAGTCTAGAATTTTCCTCTTCCAGTTGTAATGTACGCCGTTGTCTAGGTCGACCAGCGGTTGGCATTTCTTTTCTTAAACGAACCAGTTTCACGTAAGACGTTGGTCCAGCCGTCGAAATACGTTTTCAGTAGGATGTCTTCGGTTTGGAAAACGTACGCGATATTCCTGTTCTGCCATGTTAGCATTTCCATTACAAAAACCGTATACCATATATAATACGGCATATTCATTAAATGTAAAAACCATTGTAAATAAACAAAACAATAATACGAGAACGATAAAAAACACTGAAACAGAAAAACTAATCAAGAGAATACGAGTAATTCACGAAAAGAGCAGAGCTTGTATAAAATTGAACACTTCAGATTAATGTCAAAATTTGACAGTAAATGGTTTGATTTGAAATCAAATTAGAATACAAAGTCATTGTCCTACAATGTTGCCAAATGTGTTTTTCATGAGAGGATGCTTATGAAGAAAATGTTGAAACCAGGTTCTAAAATCAAAAAGAAACTGTTTACGAAAGTAAACATAAGGAATAAAAAATCGTCTAAATTCAAAATTGCAGCTTATCTATAACGACAAAAACGAACACAAAACGCTTATTAAGGAACTAAAAAACCGAACTTCAAGAACCTCGTGAAGACTTATGAAGCATAGTACAATATTTTACCATTTAGAATTTCGATTCAGAAACGAAACGAAGTATGTCGCTACGTGTAGCTTTTTGCTGACAAGTTAGACACACGTTGTAATACTGAGTGTGTGTCCTAAAACGGGCGGCTTTTTTATAAAGCTTTTAAAGTTCATATACAATTGAATGTACTAATACAACAAAATTATTGTATAAGAAATTGTTGGAAATCGCGGCCTTCAACTGCAATGCAAGCTTCTATCCTCTGTTTTGCATTGATTGGTGACTGCGTTCAAGAATGTTAATTTCTCGGTTCATCAATATTTTCAATGTTAATTTGTCAAAATAAAACCGTTATGCTGTAGAATCTCAAAATCAAGTTACTCATTTAAATTATTATTATCTTCATTCCACCTTACTGGTGTTGTAAAAAAATAATTAATTTAATCATTGAAAAAAAAAATAATTCCTTCTGCGCCACGCACCTCCCAAAGTCATCAAGACGATCTAAATACCCCAATACTACAAAATTTGCTGGCTCGAGAGCACGTGACTCCGATACAAACTGACGCACGATACTCCTTTTTCATAACAACATATTTAGAAACATTTACAGAAGCAGGTTGTAGCTGCTAAAGTATTAAGCAGTTTTATACATGACTACATTTTATACACTACAAAATAGCAGCAAACTTCTCCTAGACCCCTCACCAAAAACTGCACTAAACTGGACGTACGTTTCGATAGCAAAGCTATCATCATCAGCAGATACTGAACTGGCAGTTTGCTTCGTAACAATTCATCACTATTAAACACCACATAAAATAAGGTAGCGGAAGGTGGGGCAAGATGGGAACATTAAGCTTTAGAACACTGCATCAGAATTGCAAATTGATATACAAGGTTCTAAGTACGCTTGTTGTAATCTTTAAACATTTATCTGCTGATGATGAATTTACAATTTTCCGATGGGTACTCTTGATGTTGTGAGAAAATTTGGAAAAGAAATATGTAAATACACCATCTTGCCCCACCATGGGGGTTCCAGTTAAGAATGGGTTGTACCATAAATCTAGGTAATAGGTAAAAAAATAGATTCTTAAATATTCTTAAAAACATGCAGGAACAAAGCTTAAACTCTTTAGAGCGGAACTACTTAAAAATAAAAAAATACAAATAACGAATAAGAATATTAAACTTAATCTTCACCATTGAGCAATAGAAGACGAACTCATCCACGTTATTCGCACAGTCTCCCATGTACCCCAACCCGCCAGTCCATGGCATTGTATCAATCCAACTGTTGAAAATATATCGGTGTTGGCCGTTAAATTTGCGCTAGTCAAATATTTCAGGTGTGATTTTTCCAAACTTTGCCAGACGAGTGACTATGCGTATTTAATAGAACAGAAATAACTAGATTTCGTGTGAATTCTTTGTTATATATGAGGATGACTAATTTTCTAGACATTCAGAAGCGTCAACCAATCAGAATTTTTCCCTCGGATAGAAATATAGAAACCCCACCTATTCTAATACAGTATTGCATTATACGCACCACCCTGCATGCACGTGTATCTGTTTTCGTGTTTGATTCTCCGTATTAACATATCCAAACAGACCCCAAAATGTGACTTGACTTGCAAAGTGTAACCTCATGTTATTAACGTTAATTCAGTGGCATAAAAAATTTCAACATCTTAAAGATGTATTGGGAATATCTATTTACGCAATTAGTTAGACCTGAATCAAATAGCAATAACATTCACTTAATTTATAATGGTTCTCAAAAAATCATTTTAAAATTAGTACGTTTAGTTGAAACCAAAACTTTGAATGAGTGGTTTTGCATATTTATAATTGAGAAAACGTCTTAAAGAGAGAATATTATAGCAGTAAAAAATAGGAGTTGCATTATAAAAGACGTTGTGTTTAGAAAATTGGTGTTAAAACCCCCATAGATCGCATTCATTTAGTTAAACAGCTAGTAAATTTGTCTAGTCTAGATCAAATAAAATGTGACTAGAAGTAATTTTATAAATTCCACGTGTCAGTTGGACAAAATAACCCCTTAGCAATAGACAATACTTGACTATCTTTGCTCGTCAAATTTAAACTTCTATAGTTCTCGTGACCAAATAACACGAAAACAGTGTGGACCTCCTGACTATTAAATTTGTCAAAAAAGTGTTAAATTTCAACCCAGTGTACTTTCCCTTCACATACTAACATTGAGCGTCATCTTCCTCAACAGAAGAACTTGATTATTCTTGACGTTTTCTAAAAATCTATCTCTTTTGCTTTCCTTACAAAATTCGCTTCTTGATCTCTTCTGTTTTCTTCTTTGTTATTTTTTTCTTTTAACTCTCCCTCAGCACTTCTAGTTGCTTCAGGGATTTTCTCCAGACTTCATATTTTCTGTAGCAGATTTTTTACTTACGTGCTTGTAAGGATGTTTGTCTTTCCCTTGTCGCTTGATTGAACCTGTACTTTATTCCTAACATGAGAAATAGGCATTATGTCTTCGAGAAAGCATAATGGCATATCCAGCATAACGGATCAGACTGAAGAGTGGATAATGATGTCCCCATGTTTCCTCATACCAATAAGCCCCATCTTGTCTCTTTGGGACATGTTCTGGTTATGTTATAATAACATATTAAATATTTGAAATTACACAAATAAACCACTATACATGCAATACATGTCAATTAATAAGTACAAAAAATGTATGTTAAATAATTTACTATGCTTCCGATACTGGCCGTGACTCACCATCAAAATAATAACGAAATTCTGGAATTGCAAAGTTCACCCACAAACAGCAATAACTTTGTTACTAACGACCAGTAAAGTTTCCTACATTACAACAAACATAAAACAGCACTTGTCAATATTAGGACTGCTATTATTTGACAGATGCTTACTGCCGTTTTGTAGATAAGACGATGTCCCTATCATGCCTCGTAGCCCCATCTTGCCCCACCCTCCCCTATATCTTTCAAGTATTTCTTTTTCTTGGTACACAATAAACATTTCTTTCCAACTACACATTTAAAATAATAATCTATTTGAATTAATGTATATTTACGACAAAGACATTTTTTTCTTCAGTATATCCTATCTGGTAAGAATGAAGAACTAAGACCCTTTTGGCCTTTTACGCTCTTATTTTAAAGTACCTAATACATTTTCAGATACAATAACCTAGATCGTATCCGCCGACATAGAAGCCACATTAAAACTATACATATACCGCATATTTCACAAAAATACAACTGGACACAAAACGATATAACCTCATATTTTAACGTAGGCGTCCTAGATTGTGTATATTGTAACATCTTTCCAGTCCTCAGATTTGAATAGGAGAGTTCCAACACAAACACCATTATTGTTATTTTAATGGGCCGATTAGCGATGACGTATCACGTGTTCTCTCCTTTCGGAATACTTTCCGAATTCCTGCATAATGTTATCTTAGTAGTTAGTATACATAAAGTATTCCTTTTGTATACTTATTTTGTATTACTTCAAGCTTTTTATCTCCAGGGTATTGCACAAGATGCACGCCCGCTCATATATGGTCCATTTCCTAAGCAATATTATTACCACATCTAATAAACGCACTTTAGATAAGATTTAATGTAACTGCTGTCGATTTGAAATTAACAACGCGCCCATTAAAAAACAACAGCGTGAGGAATGAAGGGGTCCTTTTGTATGTGCAACAGTCGTGTGTTACTTAATTAATCTGTTTATTTTATAGCGGGATGCTGTCCATAAAACACAATGTTATACAATTTACAGGAATTCCAAACTATAAAAACCAGATTGATTAATACTATTTGCTACAATAAAATTCGAAATTTCATAATCTTTCATTATATCTATACAGGGCGATTCTAAAAATATGAGACAAATTTTATGAGCTGAGATTTAAGTTCTCTATAGTAGTTTTTATTAAATAGACTGCATTACCCATACATCTAATTTTATTCCTTAACGAAGTCCGCAGTACTCCTTTTCAAATATGTACTTATACAGGGTGTATCAGATATGGAGGTAAATATAATAATATGTTGCAGCTGTAATCATATACAATCAAAAAGTCTTAATGCACAGGGAGTCTATCTGTAAGCATTAACGAGAAAAAAAATATTTTATAAATGCCGTGGGCTAGAGCCGCACCTGTGCTCAACCTAAATGCTGTCCCGAGTGTGCCCCCCCATACCACTATCATTCAGCCGTTACCGCTGTTAGTTTTGTGTGGATCGCCGCTTGGAGTGCAAGCCACTTCGAACATTTTATTTAAATTCTTCCCGTCTCGAAAAAAACGATCCTTTTCAGGACCATCAGGATTTTATATAAAGAAAATCGAAGCTTGATACATCGGCAAAAGCGCGGGAATGTATAGATTCATTTTCGTGCGACTTCATAGTAAAAAGGCGTGTTTGCAAATTTTCTGTATCTACATTTATTTCTGTGTAATTCGATTCAATTCATTTTGCGTTATATGATTAAATAAATCCAAAAGAAATACTCAGATTCATGTGTACCTTTATTAACAATTAAACTCTCGATTCGACAAAGCAAAAGACAAATATTTACGTTTTTTGTAACTACTGAAGTCGCATATCCGGTGAAACTCGAACGGCTTCACAGGATATTAAAAATAATACTTTGTAGACTTACGTAGAATGCTCTTAACAAAAAAGGAATGTTTATTTTATAAAAAGAAGAAATTTAAAATGCCTCAGTTTTGTTATTTTTACAAGGGCCTTTATTTATTCAGAATGACGTTAAATGAACTTACGGCATACCATTAAGAATAATACTAAATGAGTGCAATGTATTTATACATAATACCACGTTTAGCGGGTGCTTAACATGACGTTTCCTTGCATCAGGCCCGGACTAAAAAATTTTTGGATCTAAATTTTATTTTTTTTTATTCTTTAATGATGAAATCCGGTTTCGGTGGGTTTGTGCTTTATAAGTCGTGTAGTTAACACCAAAGCAAAATTTACTTTTTTATTTGATAATCCCTGTATAGTTACATCCATCATTGAGTAGTATATCATTGTAATCCAACAATAACTGCAGAATACCAATACTTCTCGCGATTAGACAGGAAAAAGTACATTGTGCAGTGTTTATCTTTAATGATCATTTAACCTTCCGCACTTTGTGACATAAATAACCTAGCCTATATCAGAATTGCAGAATACGAAATGAGCTGTGGGATTCGTTTCTCGCGATATTCCCAAAGCAATTTTCATTTCGCCGCGCTCTTTGAAAAATAGCAAGCTCTGATCGTGATAAAAAATGACGTATTTTAAGTTCGCTTAATGTAATTAACACTACTGTAACCTTTTCTTCTATTTATTTCAGGCGATTTCGAATTAAATGGCAAAATCATCGATCAGAAGTCCAACCAATGGTTCGGCTCGACTCTCTTCAGTGCTGGCCGTGATGGTCCAGTTGTGGTAAGTTTGCTTAATTTTCCCAAAAACTCACATTACGTAATAGGCAATCTCGCGCGTTCAAAACTGTGCGTAAAAATATATCCGTCCTCAAAGTAACATCAAATAATGTCGGCCTTATATATAAGGTCTGTTCCAACACGCATTTTGGGAATGGTCCTTGATCATGTGAACCAATGGTGTAAAAGATTGGAGTTTACGAAAATTCAAATATGTTTTCTGAAATACAATGAACTACAATAAAAGTTAAATCTTAACATAGGTTACGATGATAATACATTGATGTTCGGTCTTAACCTCTATACTTAAGTAATAAATTAAACTATAGGAAATGATTGTGCAAGGAGAAACAAAATTAAACAACTAAGTATGATCGTAATTCCGAAATATAGATTTGATTCTTAATGTCTAAGTTAGTAATGTTGGCCGGAGGTCTGTATCATGTGATAGGATTTCAAAAATAATAAAATAACTTCAAATATTAATTCGATGCAAGAAAAGAAAACAATAAAATAAAATATAAGACTTAGCTGGTAAATTTAGCGGATGTCCGTGTATACGGGAAGATGGTTGAGCGCGTTACGCTGATGTCAAGGCGTGGTCCCCTTTCGAATTCAACGATCCGGATTTGGTCTCCCAAATTAAGTACTTCGTTCACCCTCTTGATTTAACTCAAAGCAATATAAAGTAGTAGTAGTAGGATCTAAGATAGGATCGGATTACTAAACTGATAAAATTAACAACAGAAGTCCGCTTACCAGTGACCTAAGATGACGCCATTAACAAAAGGAGTGCCGGCTTGGCGCTGCTGTTGTAAAACCCTTTTCAGGGATATCGATGCAATGGACACAAAACTCCTGACAGCCCCAGGTAAACGGAAAAGCACTCGATATTAGAAGTTTCTCGCGCGACAAAATCCCACAACGTGGTAACTAAATTGAATTTGCACGGAGCAACTTGAACAGCGCGTCTAAGATGGTATGTGTCGCCTGTGTGTCTCCCTTACTTAGCGAGAGGGCGGAAGTCGGAAAATACAACGTGAATCAAATAAGTCACAGACAAACTTAACAATGCGGAGTAATTTACACAAAAGAAAAGGTTTTAATGAATGAAACTTGAACTAATAATTGAAGAATGAAACGCAAATTTAACTGACAATGAATTACTAATTAATTTGGAAATAAATAACGAAAATGGGACATTAAATTTTTGCTATCACGGTAAGATGCGTTGTGACGAGCAAGGAGTTCGAAACTTCACTGCTAGATGGCGTTACAGGGTCTAATTCTTAAATTAGTCTTTAAATAAAATCTAAAAATGAAGCGATCGCAATCCAACGGCAACAAGGTATCATAGAAGCAGTGATGAGATGTTTACCGCATAATGCTATTATCTACCATATGGTCAAACATTTCTACTCTCTATGTCATGGAATTATTCTTGGAGAATACAAGATGT